>PVLA01002619.1:0-257623 GCA_004027455.1 Hydrochoerus hydrochaeris | reverse complement strand
CAGCTATAAAGAATGATCACATTGAGATATTTATAAATAAATGGATGCATCTTGAATCTATACTCATAAGTGAAATAAATCAAACTCACATGTATAAATACTGTATAGTCTCCCTAGTGTAAGAAATGGTAAGAGTACAGAAGATTTTATGGAAATCATGGTTCACCATTATACTGCTTTGATGTCTTATGTCTTCATTTACTGGTTAAAATGGTTTTATTCTGTTTGATCTTAATATATGTAATCATATGAATAGTTACTTTGAAGACAAGACAGTATGGTAGCCAGTGTTGATTTAATAACATCCTGCTCTGAAATCCTACCATGCTCTGGTTTTTCTATTACCATTGGTTCTATCACATTGTGTGTTATTGGATTTTAATATGTATGATAGTAAAAACAAAATTTTTATGGAACATGAGATAATATAGCAGCCATTGTTCATCTTTGGTTATTTGGTTCAGAATGCCTTGCAATACTTCCATTCTGTTGAGTTGTTTATTCTACTTTGTTATGTTTGACATTATTGTGCATAAAGCTAAGCTCAACTATTTCAAAGAAAGAGACATTATGATAGCTACTGTTAATATCCAATTGTCTTGTTGTGAAGTGCCGTGTTGCTTACATTGTTCTGTTCTGATCTGCTTAGATCTGTCCTCTTTTGTTTTATTCTCTTTAAAAAAAAAAAAGGCTTGTGGATCAATTGGAACACTCAGGTTAATCATGTGCCACTTTCCTAACCTGGAATTGATGGGGAGCAAATGGGAGAAATCCACCAGGGAAGCTTGCTTTCTAGTGGACATTGATCAGCATAGAATGGACATCTCTTCTTTTGCCACAATGCGGATAAATTAAATAGTTCCCTGACTTGACTGTATGCTACAGTGGAGGAGCTTCTAGAAGTATGTAGATCAGCCAAATTCTCATCTCTTTGATTCAGGGTAGGGCCCAGGCATGAGTTCCTATTAATGATTTTCAGGTGAGACTAATATAGACCTAAATCTGAGATTAGAATCCTAATTTGACTGAGCAATGTTCTGTTACTGGAATTATGTACATTGTCCTTCTAAAGCAGTAATGGCAAACCTTTGAGAGTTTACAGTTTTCAGTCCTGTGGCACACAGGCCATAGGTTCACCACCACTGTCCTAAAGGAACAGAACACAAGTTGCATCTGAAACTGATGGTTTACCCAACCGACAGATCTGTAAATGCTGCGAGATCTTAGCCATTACCACCAAGTAAACATCACAAGGTTTTCACACAACTATGCCTGTGTCTAGTGACAGCTCATATAGGAAACATGCCTGTACATTTTTTTTTATTTAAAGAGAAAAAAAATCATGTAAAAGGTAGAGATAATATGGAATTTCAGAAAAAAGATAAACAATAAGAAATCACTAGTTGATAAGTTACATATTGTCCTCTTAGAAATAGTTGTTCAAGTTAAAAAATTAAAGCATACAAAGTAGATGGTCAAACAGTGAGAGTGTAAACAGCTATGCATGCATGAGTCTCTACATGTATTTCTATCCTTTCTGTATTAGAGGGAAAAACAAAACTTAGTATAAGACAAAACAAAACGAATTCCTATAAAAACATGAAGCTAAAAAGTCATATAAAACCACAGTACCAAGGTGATCTACAATGATTGCGGTATTGTTTCTTATTATCTGCAATAGAATTGCCTATATCATCAGGCATAAATGAATATAACAGTATAATTGAATATAGCAGTACATAACAACATTAGTAAAAAATAAAACATTGTAAACAATATAAAACTTCAAAGGCAGGTAATAATCAAACCAGGGTGGATATTCTAGTGAATTTTTTCATCTTAAGTGCAGTTGCCTATACTCTCAGACTTGATACTATCAATCATAACAGCTTTGAATAAAATCTATCAATACAAAACAGTGATCTAACAAACCAGATTTGATTACAATCAGTTATGGTAAAACAGTGTAGGTTTTACAAAGCTTTAGATTGACTTAATAGGAAATTAAGGATGATTACCGTAGTATATCCTGTTATTTTCGGGATTACTGTTTGTACCCTCAAATCTAGTACAGGTAGAATGACTGGAACAGAATATAATACATCTAAGCAGAGTAGTGTGAGTAATGTGGGTTTTTAAATCTTGGTGCACTATTAACAATATAGTGTATCAAGGCCATCTATGTTAGAGATTATAGCCAACCTTCTCTGCCTCATTTCTGCTATGCTAATTTTCTGCCTATTTCTCTACTTTTCTCCTTCATTCTACTGCCTGCCCCACTCATTGAGGCCTTTCTGCCACTGTTCCTAAAATCCTGGTATTTTTTTTCTCTCTCTCTAGAATATCCTTCACTATTTTCAGTAGGCTTGGATTGGTGGTCACAAACTCACCCAGTTCCTCTTTGTCATGGAAGCATCTTGTTTCTCCATTAATTTCTAGTGACAGTTTTGCAGGGTACATCAATCTGAGCTGAAGGTTATTTTCTTTCAGGGCTTGGAATATTTCACTCCAAGCTCTTCTTGATCTGATGGTCTGTGTGGAGAAGTCAGCCATGACCCTGATGGAATTACCTTTATAGGTAATCTGTTTCTTTTCTCTGACAGCTTTTAATATTCTATTTTTATATGAATTTCTGGTATCTTGATTATTATATGTCTGGGTGTAGATCTGTTTTGGTTGTAGGTTGCTGGGGTTCTGTATGCCTCACATAACTGAATGTCATTTTGTTGGAAAGTTTTCCTTAATTATTTCCATAAATAGCCTTTGTAATTCACCTGTATGCATTCCTGCTTCTTGGTTCACATTTCTTATTCTTAAATTGTAGATTCTCTTATCATCTTCTAGCCTTTGTATTGTTACTGCCTGTTTCCTTGTTATTTTTAAGAGATCTTTCCTTTCATGATCACACATTGCAACTTGTCTTCAAGTTTTGATAGTCTATCCTTAGTTTCTTTTAAGGCATTTTGCCAGCTTTCAATGGAATTTTTAATTTCCTGGTAATCTCTTTGAATCTGCTTCATGTATTCTATGTTTTCTTTATATTCTTTATCGAATGCTTCTCTCTTTTTTTGTGTTCCTCCCTTCTACTGTCTGTATCTTCCTGAAAGATGCTCCCTGAGAGCATTTCTTTTATTACTCTACTCATATCTTGCTTTACCTGATTTAATATTTCAGTTTTGGGCTCATCTACAAGGTCCCGAAGATATCTTTTAATGTCCATTGAAGCCATGCCTGCTGTTGCGTGTTTGCCGCCCTCAGTCTCCCTTGTTTTTCCCTTTCCTGGATCAGGGCTCTCAGGGTTCTGGGCTGGGGGCCTCTTCCTGCCTCTCTCTCCTGTCATGGTCCTGGCTTCCTCCACACAAGTCACATTGCAGGTCCCAGCCCCCTTTCCTGTTGGCCACGCCTCCTCTGAAGCACGCTTGCTAGGGTCCTCCCTCCTCTCCTGACTGCTCTTATCACTGAGGTGCAACCAGCCGCTGCCTAAGCCTGCCCCTCCCCACCGGACCAACCAAATTGCAGAAGCCTTGCCCGGGTTAGTGCTTGCTAGGCGCAGGGAATCAATTTGGGACGGCTCATTGGGTCCCAGCCAGGGGCCCGGCCCAGTCCAAGCAAATCCCATGAATCTGCTTTGGGGAGGGAGGAACCAACTAAAGTCACTGTTGCTCCCAGTTCAGGCTCCTCCTACCAGATTCCAATATGTCGCCCATTTGATCACGCCCTTCCCGTGATGAGGGGTGTCCCAATCCCAGCACTGACCGTGGATTAATGAAAGTCCCTTTGCCGGCTCTGCTCTCCATCAGGCTCACCAACCCCCAACTTCAGTGCTGCTCTGCTTCCTGTGAGTCGTGGTGGAAACGAGTTTGGGCGGCTCTGCAGGCTGTGGCAGATTCAGGCTGGTGCAAATTCAGTCTGCTGCAAAATTGGCGGGTCGCAGCAAAAACACTGTGTCCAGCTGTTCCAGTTGTAGGCCCAACGTATTTGACGAGCTTTTTTATGTTTTAATTTCTTCCTGTGTCAAGAGGATCCATCTCCCTCTGTCTGGGTCTCTCCAGGGTGTTTTATTCTGGCGTATGAGTTGTTTCTCCTGGGAGGCTGTTTTTTGTTGCTCACTGATCAGCCATCTTGTCTTCCTCTCTCACCTGTACTTTTTAAGTGTTACTCATCTCTAAGGAACTCCTGCTTTGTCAAGGAATTGGGATTTTCAGGGTGGCATCGTCAGTACAGAAGTCTTGGGCATGGCTGCACATGTGAGTGTCTCAAGCTGCAGGAGGAGAAGGAGTCCAGTGTGTTTCCCACATCTTACTGCACCCCTGCACAGCGATTCTGGGAGGGAACAAGTGGTAAGATTTCCAGGGGAAGGGCATCGTTTCTGAGCTCTAAACAATAAGGTTAGAATCTTAAAACCCCCTATATACCAGTCAATAGGGAGCGACTTTAGGCCTGAGTGTTGATCAGAGGATCCTACCTCTGCTTAGAATAAAGAACAAAAAGAAACAAAACAAGGACAGAACAATAGAGAACATGATGTTAGTAATCAACGTCTTTGACCAAGTTTTTTCAGGAATAAACAAAGTGTGGTATTTATACACAATGCAATATTACCTGCAGTAAAGCAGGGGAAAATACATATGATTGAACCAGTCCGCCTTCCATTGTGAGACAATGACACAGACAGCTTAGTAGAGGAGCTGCCTTGCTGGGCTCAAGAGTGTCAGAAGCTGAGTCCATGTGGCTGGCTGTTCGCATTGCTGTGCGCCTCCAGGGAAGCAGAGCACCCTGGCAGCAGTGCGCAGTGCAGGGCTTTTTCCCTCACAGGCCCCTGGAGGCGGAGCGCTGGGAAAGAGCCCGGTGAGAGCTGTGCTTTCCGCAGGCAGCCTCCGGGGGGCGCTGGCGAGCTAACCAACACAAGCCGACAGGCGTGCACTAAGCTAGGGATGTCTTCCAGTCACCTCTTCAGGGACCTCTTTATCCATCAGCGCGTCGATCAAGACTAACTACAGCAAAACTTTTTCAGAAAAATTCTCATTTAAAATAACCGAGTTCCTTAATTCAGTGTTTCTATGATTTTAAATGTTTTGGGGTATAATCTGAATTTGCAAGTTGGGTTTGAAGACAATCATAACTTTACATTTCAAAATAACTGGTTATCCTGAATATCAAGGATTGCCAAAATTCTTGAGCACAGGATGCTTGTGATATTGGAACAGAACTAAAAAATGGTGGAATGCAATCAAGTGAGGGAAAATGTGGTGCAATCACAAACAAAAGAAAAAAATACTGAGGTGTCCTTTTACTCTTGGAAAGTAAAATATAAAAAATAGAATCTTTAAAATAATGAAAAGAAGAAAAAAGCTAGGGCATCTGGATGGAGAAAAGAAGAAGGGAAAAGAAATAATTAGAAGAGAAGGATAAAATGAAAACAAAACTTTGTAAATAAGGAGACAAAGGGGGAGGGGGAGGGGAGGGGTACGAGAGAGAAAAAGCAAATCAAGGTACATCGTGTACAGGCACAAATTCCCTAGAATGAACATGATCGTTGTATAGACCTAAACTCTGCCAATCAACTTAATTAATGAAAAAATAATGAAGGGATAAACAGATAAGTATATCTCCCAATATTCTGTCTTTCATAAAAATGAAGTAAACTCCTGAAAGCACAACTGATTTAATTTACTTCAAACTTTCTGCTTCCTTTTCTAGTCCTTACACTTGCCTAGGACTCCCTTGAAGGTTGCTGATCAATAAACAGACTGGAGTTGAATTTGGGAGGTCAGAGAAAGTAGAAATAATTTAGTGAACTTTCTTTTCTGATGCTCCATCTGATTTACTCTGATCCTTTACTGGATATTTTTTCCCCCTGACTAAAGCATAATCAGTACTTTTGGGAACTTAACTAAACCTGCAATACTCCTTCACACCTGCATCAAACTCTTCATATTTTATGAGTCACAGAAATGAAATTCATGGTATCAGGATCTGAGTATCTTTTTCACATCCATTTTATTTCTGTGGAATTGTAGTGATGGTCTGAAGTCATTTCTATTTCTGACAAAAAGACTTTATTCTAGTAAGGCACCAAGTAAATGGCTCCATCAGAGAGCAGTAAATTTGGTAACTGAGATACTTTCATGAACTCTCTGGGAGCTGATTCATTGGAAGGAGAAATAAGGGAGCTGCCAGCATTTAATAGTAGAGTCAGGATGGATGAGGAGCAGAGGCAGGAAGACAGAGAGTGCGGAGGGTAGTGTCCTAGGAGTAGAGAAGAAAAATAGGATATGTAGAGCCCAGTGGGTAATATAGGGAGAAAGAAAAGTTATACTTGGGCTGAGGAGTTTGGAGTCATTTTTATCAGTGAGGATAACATAAAAATGCAAAAAAAATGCACACTGGAATAACTGCAAAAGTGAGGTGTAGAACCCGAGTGATTAAAAATACTTGAAATGAGAATCCAAGAGAATGAATGAACTGTCCATCTCTGTGGGTAGGTGAGACTTGTAATGATATATTTTGATGCATTTGCTCTGGAAGGCAAACTGTGATTAATTTTCTCCTTCTTTCAACTTGGAGCAACAGGAATGGCAATGTCACGATTGTGTGTCAATATTCAGGTGTGAATAATACTGAAAAATAGGAATTTCAGAGGTACTTCCTGGAGTCTCACTACTGACAATTTCAAGGCTTAACAACACATACATTCTCATTACATCCTGGAGCTGCTTAATTTTATGTGTCACTTTGGGCAGGCCACAGAGCCCAGATGTTTGGTCAAAAACTAGTTTAAATTTTCCTGCCTGCGAAATTGTTTTTAAGACGAGATTAGCATTTACATTAGCAGATTGGTCTCCATGGTCTGGGTGGTCCTCACCCCCAGGTGATGGTTTTAAAGGTGCAGAGTCTGAGGTTCTAGAGGGAGAGTGATTTCTACTCCCCTGATCCTAGCATCAAGTTGCTACAAGTCTTTCCTGGTCTCCAGTTTGCCAGCCTGTCCTGTAGATTCTGTACTCACGAGAATCACAGAGAGAGAGCACGCAGAGTCTGAGGAAAAGGCAGAAATTTATTTTAAGAAATATATATTACAGAAATCAGCTCAGGTGCTAGCAGAGGCAGGACAGTATACAAGTGCTGTGTGTGCTAATTCATGCCGAAAAAATAATTTCTTGTCTGCTTCAGAGCCATAGAAATCTGTAAGGAAAAATCTTACACACATTTTTGAATGAAAATGTGCCAGCATTCCTCAGTTTTTATATACTTAGGGAAGTGTTTTTCCTAAGGTATACACATTTAATTTCACAAAATATATTTGATCCCTAACGAAATGACTTTTTCCATTTATACTTTCTTCAGTAATAGATGAAGGCTGCTGGGGTCCTAGTACTAATAATTTGACTTTCTCATTTCCGTCGGCTTGATGGTTTTAATGTGGACTCATTGTGGCCTTAACTTTCATTTTCTTGGCTACCACATATTTTGCACTTCTTATATCCTTGCTGGTCAGCCTTCTCCGGCTGTGAATTTCTTACTTTTAATCTTCATGCATTTTCCCTCTACTTTTTTAACCTTTTCATTTTTGCATGTGATCCTTGCATACTCAAAAAATAAGCCTTCAGTTTGCTGGGTGTGAGTTATTTTGTGTACTGAACTTGTGACAGTGATTTTGTTACTCATAACATTATGAGCAATAGAATGGGAATGTTCTATAGCTTTATCTTTCATAGCAAGGACAACACAAAATTATATGAAAACTTAAAATGTAGGCATCAAAAATTACTACAACTTTTAGTGTGTGTACTGTTTTATTCTGGAACTTTTATTAAAATATTGAAAAAATGGCAGCTTGCCTTCTGACTTCATTTGCAGAATATAAATACCTTATATCAGGTCATGAATAGAATTGAGAATTTATAAATATAGACAAGAGTATTTAGTTATCTTAGAAGGTAGAGTCTTAATAATTTTAGAAATTCTGCTGAAGGCCTGTCCTTTTCTAGTCATGTTCACAGGCAGTGTGGATCAGTATTCTTTGCACTACTTCAGATATTCCTAGGGCTGGATAAGGCCACGCGAGCTCGACCTGCACTGTGTTTTCCACTGTGGTTGAATACAGTATGCACACTTAGCTCTTTTTGGAAATAAAGGACTAATTACTGTCCAAAATAACTCTCTAGAATCACCTATATTCTTCCATCTTTTCAAAGACCAAAGCTATATTGCTGCCCTTCTCACCGTTTTCATTCCCATGACTTCACTGAATTTTTCCTCTGCACAGGTTGCTTCATATAGTTATTTCAGGACATTAATTAATAGAAAAACTGCAGAGATTCTTAATCACAGTGAATTGTGAAAAAGTCACTTGTTACTCAGGGGGAAAATCAACAGGGGAAAGATTTTGAAAGAAAAGGCTTATTTAGACCCCAACTTTTAATAACAATAAAAATCATATACAAACATAATCAAAGGAGAGGGAGGATGTCTGGATGCAGATGCATCTAAATTAATATGGTCAAGAATTAGAATGGCTAGCAAAAATGATAAACAATAGAGACTGAATTTTATTAACTAAAAACTTAGTGTGGATCATAAAACATGAAAGTATTCTCCAATATTACAAAGATCTGGAAAATGCCAGTTAAAATAAGAGAAATACATCTCACATTTGAAACATCAGATAATACTAGAGAGTCTAACAGTATTCAGTCTTGGTAATGATTTACATTGTTAAGGCTGATATCCCCAAAGAAGGTCATGTGCTCATAGGTGCAGTTCTTTTGAAGGGAGAGTGGATTTGGTTGCAGTCTAGCTGACTTGCTATTAGGAGGCTGGGTTTTGTCAGAAGAGGCAGGTCCCTGGGAGCAGGACTGGGAAAGGTAAATCTTCCTTCACATCCTGCTTTCTGGCTGCAGTGAAATGAGCAGTTTTCCTCTGCTACACTCTTCCTCCATGCCTTCCTACTTTGGAGCCTGTGGATTATAAATTGAAACCTCTACAAAGTCTGAGAGAGCAAAATCACTTCCTGCGGAGTGAGGGTGCCTGTTTTTTCCACAACTAGAAAAGTGACTAAGACGTGCATTGTCCCAAAACTATATTCACTACTGGGGAGACACAAATTGCTACAAACATTTTGGACATTGTTCAGCAATGTAAAATTTTTACAAAATTACTGTATACTATTACTCAGGAATTCTAGTAGGAAGAACTATACTAGCAAAATGAATTACTCAGGTGCAGAAAGGGATAGGATAAACTTAGAGATTGAAGCATTGTTTGAAATAACAATAATACTAAGTGGAATTTCAATATCCTCAGGTAGAAAATTGATAAACTGTGATATAATCACATCAAAAAATACTACATGTATGGTAAAATCAACTTGATATTAAACATCATATTAAAATAAAACAGAAAAATTAGAAAGGAGCCATAAATGTAATGCTAATTAAATTTAATCTGTAAAACCTTATTATGAATGATTTCGAAGTATAAGAATATGCACTTTAAATAAACATGCACTTATAAAACCAACCCTACTATATTGTTGAAATAATGAAAAAAGTTGAAAGGGTAAAAGTTGAATTACAGAGAGAAGATAGGGTAGAAGGATAATATAGATTTAACTCCCTCTTAAAAATTTCAAGCAAACATGCTAATATGTGAACACCCATTAGAGCTGAATTATGCCTAACACTTTGCATTATTATTGAGCTATTTCTCATCAACAATAATAAGAACCATGAGTGAAGAAAGGACAGTGACTACATTCTGTTACATTTATAGAAAAAGCAAATGAGAGAGAAAATAGGTCTGCACTGTGTAGGATGCAACACGAGTAAAATATTTTTTAAAACATGGAAAAATTATTTAGAGGTAGAATTGGAAAGTCTTCAAAGCAAGAGGGAGTTTAGGGACAAAAGGGAAAATACAAGTCACAGTGGACATCTGATCCGGGGAACACGGGGGAGAAGGGATGGTCAAGACCGGCTTTAACAAAACCAAACAAAAATTTAAGCAGCAAGGGCTGGATGTCACGATTTGCATGAAACACGCATGTACGTACACACACACACACACACACACACATACACACACACCCATTTGGGCCCTTATGGCTGATCAGTGAGCTGGGGTGGAGTGAAAAGCTGGCCAGGCTGCAAGGCCTGTGTAGATGACTAAAGTGGAAGCAGATCCTCAGACTGGGGTTCAGAGCAGGAGAAAAGCAGGAAAACTCCCAGGAAATAATGAAAACCTCATTCATGCGGAGCAGGCTGAAAGCACACAGCTAGAATCCACTCATTTGCTTCACCAATAGGGCAGTGGTTGAAACCAAGGCAGGGATGATATTACACAGATGATCGATCACAATCTCTAACCAGTTTTGTGAGGGCGGAGACAACTTCTCCCATTTGACCCTGTTGTTAGCCTTCAACAACCACGAAAATGAACATCTCCTCCTACTAACAAGACAGCAGCAGTTCCTGGAGGGCTCCTGCTGTGCTACGAGAAGGAGTTAGTAAAACACGGGTTAACTAACCCAATTAACCAGTTCTTTGATGTCTGAGAGATTCGTCACCTGGGGTCAGAAATCCAGAAATCAGGTGTCTCCCTGGCAGAAATGATGTGAAAAGGAGGTGACTTAGATCACTTGAAAACTGTCAGTAGGGTGGCGGAATGACGTGGTGGCAGGTCTGGGATTGGTTTTGAGAAATGGCAACGTTCAGTGATGATCAGTCAGGTTCCCCTGGCAGGACGATGGGCTGCCAGAATTCTTGAGATGAAGAGCAGCGAGGCTCAGTCAGTCAAGTGAAAAGAGACATGAAAGCATGGGTAATATTTAAAATTTTATAAATGACAAGTAAGTATTCAGGAAATATAGCCAAAACTTCTCAGAAGGTTAAAATCTAAATTTTGAAGAATCGTAAATTATTCTCCAGGCAGAGAATGAAAAAAGCAATTTTGGAGGAAGCATACTCAGAGCTATTAGACTGAAAAAAAGAAAATATGTTTGTTGCTGAATACTAAATATTTTTATATGCTTGTGGTGAAATAAAATCCAAAGACTAGAAAAATCAAATGTAAGGCTACTTACATTACTCAGTAGGACTTCCCCAGTACTGTGGAAACCTTTATTGATCCAATTCTATACCGTTGTGTCTTGCATTCGCAAAGCTGTAATTCACAACATCGTGTATTTTGAATGTTACAAATTGAATCTTAATTAAGTATCATTTTTCTTGTATATTAATCTTTCAAATGAAAAATATGCATTTATAATGTGCAGCATATGACACTGAAATATGTATGTATCATGAAATGGCTGCATGAAGAATCTTTCCTACAACCTTGTTACACATGTCCAAAGTGCTACTCGGATCTACAGTTATGCCTGCTTTTGATACTGGGTACTTTTTGATGTGTGGAAAAACTTCAAAGTATTGATCCTTTGTACTGTTCATCACCCCTTGGGTGATTTCCAGCATTCAGCCCTTAGAAATATGATTCTCTGAAATTCTTAAATGTGTTATTTGTATTTGTGCATACATATTCTTGTATGCTTAGACATCGCTGAGTATATTTTGTATGTGCATTATTTAATTACTAAAAATACTGCCAAAGCCTTTGCCAAAATATTGTATATATATATATATATATATATATATATATATTAGTGTGTTCTCCTATCAGCATTGCTTAACACTGCTTGATAGCATCCACTCTTAATTTTTGACATGTATGCGTATGCAATTAGAGGTAGCTAATTATTTTCTTAATGTGCATTTTCTTTATGACTAATAAGCCTTTTTCATAAATTAGTTACTTCCTGCTATATATCATTTATAAGTTTATTATCTCAGGTATTTGCTATACTAACAGAAAGCTGATTAATACATTATGTTTTCTGGAGTCATTTTGTTTCTAAGAGCTTCAAGATTTTGCTGATCTACTACATGTCCTACTGACTTGAAAGAGTCATTGGGGTTAAAAAACAATGTAGTTAGAAGTCTGTGCTGTTTTTAGTGCTGTGTTCATTGGAACAGCTTTGCAAAGAGAAATCTAGAATTTATTGCCTCCTAAACAGTGTAACTTCCATTGGATTGAGAATTATACAGGAACTCTAACCACAAACAGTTCTTCTTGCCCTTACTATTTCTCTTCCTGATATGGTCTATACAACATGGAGACTAGAATAAACATTTCCAAGAGATTTACCATGTGAGCTACCTTCCAACATGTACTGTTAGAAACAATTTATCATGTCCAGCAAAGTGACCATTGTGAGATTGTAATGTTCTCTGGAATTTAGAATAGCCATTTCTCAGAAAGAAGATAGTTATTAGCTTTCAGCAAAAAATAAATTTCTTTGAGGGTCTAATAGGCCAATTACAGAAACAACTGAGTTTCTTTGAGAGATTTTATGATCCTAAGAATATCTATACACATATACACCAATATTTTTCTCTTTTAGTTTAGAGATATTTTAGGTTTACAGAACAAAATGTGAAGTTAATACAAGGAGTTGACATATTCCACACTAGTTCTGCTTATTTTTAATAGAATGTCATATTTCTTAGAATTAATGAATCAAATTCTTTCAAGTTTCCTTAGTTTCAAAGATGCTTTATGTCTCTCAAGGTACAACATGATATTTATTAGTTATATCACCATAGGTTACCACAGACAGTGACTCACCAGTGATTTTCTTTTTTTCTGATGACCTTGATATTTTTGCCAGGTAGTTTGGACTGGTAGTTGGACATATTGAAATCTCCTTAATTGGGATCATTTTGTAAGTGTCTAATGATTGCATAACTAATATGTTTCTGAGAGGGAGACCATAGAGATATAGTTACTTTTGTTTTTTGCTGTATCATAATTAAATACTAGCAACCTCACTTATTGGTATGGATATTAACCTTGATCACATGATCCTTAGGTTTCTCTGCTGTAAAGTGGCACTTGTCTCCCCCTTTCCATTATATTCTCTTGGGAAGATGGTCATTACATGCAGTTGATACCAAAGAATTAGACAGTTTATTCTACTTCTTTGAGAATGAAACACCTCCACAAATAATTCAGAATTTCTTCTCTTGGAAAATTGTCTCTTTTCATTTCTAATGTGTACATTCTTCAGCCATTAACTTACATCAGCTGGCTCCACTAGCTTTTATTTTATGCATAAAATTAAAATCCAATACTCATGTATTAAAATCAAATTATGATCTTTTTTCTCTGGCTTCTTTGTTCTTATCCCCATGATTGTTAATTTTACTATATGTGCTTTGTCTTCTCTAAAAAGTTGCCATTTTCTAGATCTGCAAATTTAACAACCCTCCTGTATATTTTCTGCCCTTGTCTTAGAATCACCAATTACTCCACGGAGTCCTTGTTCTTTATACTGAAGCCTGGTATATAAATAAGATTTGAGTTCTAGGTGTTAGCTGTGCATATTATACTGTAGTATTGTTGTTTTTAAGCTCTGTAAACTCTATCATCTATCTATCTATCTATCTATCTATCATCTATCTATCTATCTGTTCATCTCTTTATATATTACTATCTGTCTAGATATTTGTGCATATATTCATATATCTATCTATCTATCTATCTATCTATCTATCTATCTGTCTGTATGTAAAAGTATGCATCAATATTAAGTTAAATATGAGATTGTAATGCTCACATCAACTCTAATCCATTATCACATGGGCCACTCTACTTTCTTGAGGTCAAAATCAACCTCCCAAACCAGCAATGAAAAACCTTCCTCCAAAGTATGTTCATATGCCAGCCCTGGTACCTATCAATGGGACCTTATTGGGAAACAGAATCATGCTGATATAATCAAGTGAATACAGGCCAAATGGGATAGGGAGAAACCTTTCCAAAAACAGATGGAAATTCACACACAGAGGGAACGCTATGAGAGACTACAGGTAAAGACTGAATGATGTCAAAGAATGTCAGACATTTACAGAAACCATAAAAAGTAGGAAGAGAGCACAAAGAATCCTCTAGAGACTTCAGAGAAAACATGATATTGTTTTCACGCTTTAGGAAATCTATCCTCTAGAAGTAGGAGAGAATAAATTTGTTATCTGAAAATATCACATTTGTTTGCACTTTATTATAGTCCTAGGAAATCTACATACTGTTGTAATTATTTGGGGTTTTGGGTAATTTAATAGCTATGTAATAGTCTTTAATTCATGTTTGTTTCCTTATTAAATTTCATTCATACTGTTTTAGTTACTTTTCTTGTTGCAGAGACAAAATACCTGACACCCAAAGTTAAAGGAAGAAGGTTTATTTGACTCGCAGTTTGTAGAGGTTTCGGTCTGTAATCTACTGACTTCAAGGCATGGTGGAACACAGCAGAGAAACATCACACAAAAGACACAGTTGATGGTGGGCAGCAGGTAGCAAAGCAAGCAAAGGAGCAAGACAAGCCACTTTCTGTCCATTATATTGTATCCAGGCCACTGAGATGAGGGTGCTGTCAAAACAATCAGTGGACTGATTTAGTAATCACACACCCTGCGTCCTAGCACCCTTAATCTTAGCATTGCACCACTCAGTCACACACTCTGAATCCAGCCACCTCTGAAAAAGTCCCACCTGTGACTGCAGGAGGCTTTGAGAGGACATCTAGCCACAAGCCGTGACGGATATTTTAACTGGCTGTTCTGTAATGACCCATGATGTTTAGCAACATTTTGTGTACTCATTTGTTAACTGTATATCTTTTTATGATGTATCTATGGAGATGTTTCATCCATTGTGATTGGTTTGTTTCAGATATATTGGATACATGCCATTTATCAGATATATGCATTGCAAATAATTTCTGCCATTCTTTGGAGCTTCTTTTTGTTCTCTTCACAGTGATTTTGGAAGAGTAAGTTTTCACTTTAATAAATCCATGTTTTTTCTTTCATGCTTAGGTAGTATATCTAAAAACTCATCAATCAATTCAATTTCACATGGATTTTATGTTTTCTCCCGAAACTTTTTAGTGTTGCACTTTATAGTCAAAGCAGTAATTACCTTGTGAAACAAAATTTCTGAGAGGTTTAGAACCTTTGTTTAGGTGCAGCATTTTACATGTGAGGTCAAATTGCTCTAGTTCCATTTGTAAGACAGACGATCTTTACTCCGCTGGATTTCCTTTGGCTCTTTTTCAGTGACCAGTTGACTAAATTTTTTGTGCCTATCTTAGACCCTATATTATGCTACATTATATATGTGTTCATTCTTTCATAGATATGAGAGTCAAAGTTACTGTAGCTTTGTAGTGAATCTTAAAATTGAGGTCTATGAGTCTTCCTTTTTTGTTATTCTCCCAGCATTTTAGGACTATTTTAGATCTTTTACTTTTTGTATAATATTGTGTGTGTGTGTATATATATATATATATATATATATATATATACACATATACATATATATTGACTACTGGGATTGTGATTGGTGTTGCATTGAAACTGTAAGACATTTTGGGAAGAATTCTTGTCTTAACAATATTGGTACTTCCAATCTATGGACACACACTATTTAATTTTTCCATTTATTTGACTTTGTTTTTCTAGAGAGTTTTTATTTCTTAGATTTACATGTAACTAGATAATTGTTTGTAATATTATAAGTTATTTTTAATTTAAAATAACATTGCTCACTGTTCTTATATTAAAAAATGGATATTTTATAGTACTTTAACATTGTATTCCAAACTTGATATATTAGTGGAGTTTTAGTGTCCTGTGATGTTTGTGTGCATCTACAGTAACATCATTTGTTAGTAAAAATTTTTTCTATTTATATTCAATATACTTCCCTTGCATTTCCTTGTCTTATTTTATTATATGAGCTACATGTCACATTGTAATATGGAATAAGAACAATGAGATTGATGCTTCTTTTTAGTAGAAAGAGTCCCCAATCTTTCTTTCAAAACTATGATTTTTCTTCTTCTCTTCCCTACTTAAAAGAATTTTTCATTTGTAATTTCAAACCTATGGTTCCTCCACAATCAGGGCAGGTCTCCTGTTCTCAGTTTGCTGACCTCTATGCCAATCATCTTTGGAAACACCTCACAGACTAACCCAGAAGTGTGATCTACTAATGCTTTAGGCAATTCTTTTTGTTTGCTTGTTTGTTTGTTTCTGTTTTCAGAGCAACGTCTTGCTACATAGTTCAGACTGGCTCTGAAATCAGTGACTGTAACAGGCTTACCTCATTTCCAGCAGAGACCCTTCTGCTTTGGCTTCCTGAGGGCGGGGATGACAGGCCTGCCCCACCGCACCCTTCAGGCTCTTCATCATTTAGTCAACTCGACTCATTACTAATGGTCACACGTACTTACTTTTCTGATGGAACTAAAGTGTAGAAAACAAAATGAACAAATATACATACGGATAGCAGTAAACGTTGAACAGTAACACTGAATGAAAATAGTAAAGTAATAAATAATTTATTCCAACAGAAAACATCTAAAGCAAATACATTGCATTTGGTTCATAAAATACATAATTATAATAAAACATTAAAAATCTTAATATTTGCAGATTTTTGAAAAAGTATGAGTAAATATTTTTTATAATTTATCTCATTTTTTTGGTCTTTTTCATTCTGTTTTGGATCTGTGCTAATACCATTAAAGTAGTTGTTGAGCATTCCACTTTTAAATTTATTCCCAGATGTATTTATTATAGAATATTGTTAGTTTGATTCTTTATTTAATTTCGTTTTTGAAAGAATTACTTCATGCAAAACTATAAGGCATTTTTTGGGGGAAAGTATTTTATATTTCTTAATTGTCTGAACAATAATCAAATTTTAAAATTTTTACTAATTGTTGACTATGTTTTAGACTGCACCTTATTAGAGTCCAATGTAAACAGCATATGACAATTTCTAGTATTATTTTATTTATATGATTCACTGATATGAAAGTCTTATACTTTTGCCAACATTTTCTTGTTTCTTTTGTTAATATTTATATTGTTTTGATGACAACATCTTATTTTTCATTCCCCTGCTATTTCTACTAGGTTCTCTTCCCCCAGATCACCCTTTTGTCTTCTCGGTAGTCAGTCTGGGCTGCTGTTAATAGACCCTCTGGACCTGGTGACGGAAGGGACAGCAGCTTCCAGCTCACAGTGGTGGGTACCGGAAGTCTCAGGATGTGGCAGTACAGGGCTGTCATCTGCTCTAAGGCTGGATGCTGACAGCTCTCCTTTGAATGCCACGTGCTAAGGACAGAAGAATAAAGAAAACCTGCCTCTTTTTCCAAGGGTGTTAATCTTTTTGTAAGCCTTCATCAGCCAGGACCTATTTACCTCTCACTGGATCCATCCATCTCCTAATACTACACACAAGGGTTAGAATTTCAGCATATACATTTTGGGTAGATGCCATTAGTTCATTAGTTCTAGTGATCAGACAGGAGGCAGAGCTCAGTGGTAAACAGCTGTTAAGTAGAGGTGAAGTTTTCTTCACTAGCTGGAGTTTATCCCCTGTCACACTAGTCCCTAATAGGATGTGAATAATAGCTTAGTGGCTCAAGGATTGGGGACCCCTAGGAATTCCCTTAGTGACAAAAGTGGAATGAGGTTTAAAAGCAAGTTTCAGAATTGAGAGTTGCCATTAGGAATAGGAAAAGAAAAAAAGAAAACTAACTTTCCTCGTGGGGTAAGGGGCATGTCTGTGGAGCCCAGGGATGCCAAGCACACTGAGAAGCTTTGCGGGATCTCTGGGTACTTATACTGGCCCATGAGGGAGGCGAAGCATTTGCAATTCTGAATGTGTAGTGCACACACATACCCAGGTGTGGCTTCTAGCCAAGGACAGAGGAGAACAGTGTTAGATGGAGCAATGAAAAGCTTAGAATCAGAGCTCATCTAACCCTAAAAGAGAAACTCACTGTTATGCAATGGTCACCTGCGTGACAGGGAGCCAGCCCGTTTCATTTAAGTACTTCTTTGATATTGTTCCTAAGCAACAGCATTGTTGAAAAAAATGAAGGTTTCTATTGATCATATCAGTCCATAGCTTCAGTCCAAGAAAACGTACAGTCCTTTTTCTGAAAGTGGAAATATATCAAGGTTGAGGACTCTTACAAGCCTTTGGTAATACCAACCATCTGGAACTGGCTTCTGTATGCATTTCCAGTTGGCTTGACTGCTAACTATCCTCTGTTATTATTTTAAGAAATCTATCTCAGACAATCAGAGATGATTTGTGAGGTGCCTAAAATGAAAAAGACATTGTTGTCACAGAAAAACATGAGTGTGTGTTTTAGGTCAAGTGCTGCCCAGGACAGAGTGTAAGGAAATCCCATGGGGCAATGGCCGTGTGGTTCTCAGGTGACTGCAGTGGTGGAAACTGAGACGATGTCTGCTAGAATCTGCTAGTAGGTGATTTAAAAAGCAAAGTAAAACTGCACTAGACTACATCATTGATCTCAGAGAGCATGTAAGGTGTGTACTAGATACATTTCTGAAACCATCAAAATTATCAAAAATTAGTTTACTAATATGAAAAATACTCTCAAATTATAAAAAAAAGAATTGCAGTGCAAGGCAAAGGTGGACATATATTGAACATTTTAATAAGTAAGAACAGAATCTTTCTTTTCAGTAGAAGTTGGCATAATTTAACTTTCCTTTGCAGCTAACTGGGCACAGTACAAGTTTTAGAAGGAATAAAATAAGAAAAGTTACATATTTCTCAGGGCAAAACAAAAATCATGGAGTATCAATGCAAATAAAAAGTTTGGCAGAGGTTACAAGATTGATGCGTATTAACTTGGAATGGAAAACTCAAATATTTGCTATCACAAAGATTCCAGATAGTTTGTGAGCCTTCTGTATGAGACAGAATCAAGAAAGAATAATACCAATGATTGTGACCCTGTGAGAGAAGAGGTAGCAGGGGAAGCCTGGAACAAAATGGTATATCAAGTGAGAATTTTCTGATATAAATTAGAAAAATAGGAAAAATCAACTCTATAACAGAATTTGGAATAATGTTTAATTTGGAAAAAAGTTTGGAATGGTTGGAAGGGAAGGCAGCTGTGATCACTATGACACAGTGATCTTCACTGGATCATGGATAGATAGCTCTTGTGTCTCTGATGAAATATAACAGCTTTAATTTGTACATTTTAGAAAATATACTCTGAGAAGCCAAGGTTACTCAGAGAAAGGACATACGATGACTTGGTATTTTAAGAAAATAACTTCAATTATGTTACATAGAGTATGGGGAAATACAGAAGAAAAACTTGGGAGGAAAAATTGCCAGAGAAATTAGCTAATACAAATGAAGATTTGGTTAACGATATAGTCTTAAGCTATGGAAACTCATCAATGACCACAGACTTTCTGAATGGTATGGAATTGCAAAGAAGAGAATGATGAATCTTGCTGAAATCCTGTGTAAACACTGACAGATTAATGGGATTTATTCCATAAACATGGGTAAATATTGCCAGATTGAAGTTAGGGAACATTTGAGTGTTGAAAAGGAATCTCAATGAATTACAAAGTAACTCAAACAAATTTATGATATATTCAAATGTAAATAAAATCACAGGTTGCATGATTCAGACCAAAACATATACAATATAAATGTTGTCATTTAATCACAGCAAATCAAACTCATTTTAAAAATGAATATAAATGTCAATCCAAAGGCATCATACCTATTTCTTCTATTTTGTAAAAGAAAACAAAAAATACTTTTTAAAAATTTTCTTGCACATCTAGGTAATAGCTTAGTAAGAGTCTACTTTGTGAGTTTTCAAAAAAGTTAAATGTATTAATTCCCATAAAGTCCTTACAAAAATACTTGCTATGCGGTGTCCAATAAATTAACTAGTAATTTTTGCCATTATGACTATAAATACAAAAATTTATCAAATCAGTACTTGGTAATAATCATTAGCATTAAAATGAACAAATATTTCTCTTATGTACTGTTTGGAAGGAA
This sequence comes from Hydrochoerus hydrochaeris, assembly GCA_004027455.1. Taxonomy (NCBI): domain Eukaryota; kingdom Metazoa; phylum Chordata; class Mammalia; order Rodentia; family Hydrochaeridae; genus Hydrochoerus; species Hydrochoerus hydrochaeris. The sequence continues at coordinate 237,643 of PVLA01002619.1, read as the reverse complement.
TATTTAATATTGCTATTCATAGACTTAGCTTAATGTTTACAAAGAATAAATGAATGACTTTTGAATTTTATCTCACATTTACAAAGCAGCTGTGAAGCAGGACTCACTTATTTCCCTAATTTCTTTGGTTCCTCTTTGATTCTTTTTACTTTTTCTTCTGAACCACTTTCCAGTCACCTTTGATTCCAGAAATAACCGACCTGATCTATAGACACCATTAATATAAAGGAATGCAATATCCCAAGCATGGTTGAGCTCCCCAGAACAGATGACCCCCAAGCAGAGGTGGTCATCCCAAGGCAGAAATCTGAGCTGATGTACCCCAGACAGCATCACCACAATGGATACCCAGGCTGCCCACCTATGCAAGAGCCCTCTTCCCACAGTGGGAAGGGAAGCAAACTGTCTTTTAAGAGATGATCTCACAGAACCTCACAGTATCTGTCCAGACTAAATGGTGAAACACAAGGCTCCTTCACCACGATGACCTGTAAAACCAGCTACACAAACTCCCAAAACATACATTCTCCTTCATTTCTACAAAATCCCAAAGCATTTGTTGATCCTGACAGGAGTCTCTTTCCTAACCATCTCCACTGTTTTTCTCCTGGATGGACTTTATTTCACAGGAGACTGAGCCTAGTTTGTTGGGGCTCCCACAATGGACATTTTTGTCCTAAAAATTTCATAACACTACACTTACTTTGGTTTTCCTGTGTCAATTGATACTAGCTAAGGTTGTCTATGTGGTACAGATGTGTTCTGCTTTATGGAAAGTATAGAGTATCCTGTCAAAAGTTTTGTTTCACAAGATGTCAACTGAGCTTATTCTGATAAATTTGCTTTTTGTATATTTAGTAACATTTAATCTATTTTTCTTCTAGGAATTTTAGATTTAACAGATCAAGATGTGATCGAAATATACAGTTGTATCTTCACTTTGTTGGTTGATTGTTTTACTGTGCAAGATTGTAATCATGACATAGTGGAAATGTGTTAATGAGAATTTTAAAATAACTTTAAAAATAATAAAACAAAAAACCATAAAGAAATATATGGTGAATACTTGAATTTTTTAAAAAAAAAATATAATAAGAGACATACTGGTGTTAATCTCAAGCAAGACACTCTGCTTGCTTCCAGCACATTCATCCCGTTTTTCTTGTCACCTTCTGAAGCAGCTCTGAAAATATTCTTTCATGAACGTATTTTCAGGGTGTTATGAACAATACTGTTACTGCCACTACCATCCAGGGGAAAGTCGGGCTGTGAAAATGTTAGTGTGACCTCCTCCATCTACCTCACCCCACATGGCATCATGTGATTTCTGGCTCTTCCTTAAAGTCAAAGTGATCACAAAAGGTCAGCGTTTGTGACTGGTTTAGTAGATGGAGTCAGTCATGACAGCGCAGCTAAAGACATTCAAGACAGAGGCCTCCCAGAATGGCTTCAGAAAGTGGCAAAGATAATGTTACACGTGTTTAAACAGAGTGGGAGTATTTTGAGGAAGATTGAGGGCAATGTGTCTTTCACTGTGATAAATTTTTAAAATTTTTCATCATATTTTTAAAAGCCATGTCTCCCTTGCTTCTTCTGTAGTCCTGCAAATGTCTAGTTTCAAATGCACTGTTTTATCTCAGCATGTCTTTATAATTTTCTATATGAAGGTCTTTTACATAGTTTAAGTTTACCCCTATGTATTTTGTGATAGTTTGCTATTTTAGATAACAATTTATTTTAATTTATAGATATTTATAAACTCTACCTGTTTTTTTTCTATAATGATCTTTTAATGTTTGATCTTGGGGTGCTCCTATGTCATATTTTCTAGCTTTTGCTACAGATTAGAGTTGTCTACATACACATCTGTACCAATCAATGTGAATTAAAAGAATGAGATTGTTTTCTTTTAATGAATATAACTTTATTTCTCTTTCTTGCCATATTTTATTAGCTAAGACTTTCCAGTGAACGTGAATGGAAAGGTAATCTTTCTTGAGTTTTATATAGATGTCATTTGTTAGGAGTAAAATAAATTCTTTTTTAGTTTTAGTTTAAAATAATGCCTTCATTCACAAGAGAGAAACTCACTACAAAGAGTCCTTTCTTGTGTTAATGAAGAAAATAAAAAGTAACATCAGCCTAAGAAGACTAGAGTAATTATTAAATATCCCTAGATTTTAAATGAACTTTGTAGAATAGTTGAAAAATATAAAACAATAAATACTTGTTAAATTAAATGATTATACTAGAATTATCTATAAAACCCATGATCATAACCTTTTCCACTTTATTGTGTTCATATTTTATTCTGACCATTTCAATCCTTAATCAAGCGAGAGTTATTTCTTGTGACATACTTCCTCATTGTAGGGCTCTACAAAAGCCCTGTGATCGGATCAGTGTAAACCGGATAAAGACAGGCCTGATTTTTTCTTGCTCACTGTCCTGAGACAATGAAGTATAATGAGTGGTCAGCTGGTGAATTAATGCCAGCAAGGTTTTTAATATATTTATTTGTTTATTTTTATTCCTGAAAACACAAGCTTCCTGAATCGGAGACAGACTGGACTTACTGCTTAGGAAACACCCGCTCTAATCTACGGAAGTCGGTTTCCCTTTGCAATGAGGAGCTGAGTATCAGGCCCATGGGTGGGAACTGGAGATGGCTGTACCACCACAGAGGGCTCCAGCAATCTGAATCTAGGTGTCACTTAGGAACTTAAGCTTTTTCCTCCTCTCTTCATCTTCAGAAATAGAAGAGAGATTTAAAGAAATAGCTCAGGGATATCATCCCCTTTGACATAAGGGCATGTAGCTATGAGAGAACATAAATCTTTCAAACTTGCCCAGCACTCTCTCCCTAGGTTTGGGGTGTTCTTTGTCTTCAGTCTCTGAGGCTTGGCCTTTCACTTACATGGCGGTTTCTTTGCTCTGAGAGCTCTAACCACAGGGAACTCTGGACACGTGTTTCTGACAGTTACACAAAAGCCCTTCCGACAGAATACACTGTAGGATATATCTACACTTGGATGGATACTCTCTCCATATATAAACACATTCCTCTAGAATCAAGGACCCTAATCTGTGAAATCATTTCACCTAGTATTAATCTATGAGATTGTTCTGATGATCTGATTTGCATACTGTATTTGCCAATCAGATTGGAAGCTTAAGATCCATGGTTCTCAATTTTTCAGGCTTCTCATATCCCATGTTTAAAGTATCTGTCTTATTCAATGACTTTCATGTCCTTTCGGTTTACCCCTCTAAAGTTTTTGCCTTGAATAGATTACAAATGAATCTGATGAGAGAAAATCAGACAGCAAGGACACACAGGTATCTGATGAACTTGGGGAAAGTTTTCAGTATGGAAATTTGGAGGTTCTTTGGAACATACAGAGAATTAGTGACCTGGAAATGGAGGAGTTGCGTATCCAGCCTGCCCTGGAGCAAGAGCTTTCTGAGCTCTGAATTTGATGTGTGTCCAACACTGCTTTTTATGGTAGAAGGCATATGAGGTATTTATAGCATGAAGGGTAATTAAAAAGTGAGCATGTGAGAATAATTGATATACACATTAGAATATAATGAAATACAGAAGAAATAAAGTGGGCAGAAGTGAATGGAAGATGATTAAGAATAATTAAGATGTCATAGTTAAAGTAAGTGTGGGTTCTGAGGTTTCAGCTATAGTCCAAGGATTATGTTGGGTCTAAATTCTAGGAAAATGAGATTCATGACTCATCCAATTTTCTTTCCATTACCCTTTAGATTTTCCCAAACTTCATCTGAAGATAAAGACTAAACAGTTAGGTATACTTTCAGGAGCCAAAAAAGCAGAGAATTTTGTGCAGGGGGTTGCTGTTGACTCATGGGTACAATTCTGACCTTTCTCACTTAATTTAGTCACTTGTTTAATGATAAATAATTTTATTCTCTCCTCCTTTGTCTTACCACTGAGATATTTTGTGTTCAGTCTTAGCATGTCTCTCAAGTGGATGTGCTTTGTATCACTTTTCTTTTTCCTGCAATCTTGTTCAGTTCCTAAAACTGTTGTGTGAAATGTAGTCCCAAGCCTTGCCTGGTGAATTTCTATTTCAAGTAACTTTCTCAAAGCTTGCATGAATGAAGACAATGTATGGAGATTATATGTTTCACCTGAATATCTACCATCTACCTGGAAATAAAAAATCTAAGCCACCAGTTATCAGTTTTCTTCAGCTTCTTTCCTTTCTCTGTGTCACCTTGTTGAGGGAAGGACAATGTCTTTGCCCCTTCAGCCCAGAGGTAGTAACAATTTCAATGTCATTTTTCTTCCTGTGCATTTTCCATTCAAACTGCAAATCATAATTCTTCTCTATTTACATAGGCTTTAACTCATTCCATCTACCAGAGTAACAAATTTTAATTACTCTGGTTACACACAATGGTGTTCTAATAAGCATATTGCTTGCATTTCTCCTAACTTAAAGAACAAATAATTTCATATGAATTTTAGAGACAAATTCTATTATCAGATTTTAACAAATATCTTTCCATACATTGATGCTCAACCATTTTGTTTTTTGAGAATATTAAGAAGTACTTATTGATTCTTTTCTACTTAATATGCTATACCTATGTACCATTTCCTATGGATGATTCCTACACATTTGTCAGATCTTAGCTGAAATTTCTCATCTTAAGGAAGGCTTTGTTAAATGGAAATTCCTCATATAGGTTTTATTATACTGTGTCTTTTATTTTTCATGATATTCATCAAGGTTAAAAGGATTTTTTTAGCACTTTTTAAAAAGATTGTGTAAAACAAATTAAGGTCCACATGAATTAAAGTGCTTCACAAAACCCCCTGCTTAGCATATTTGGCATAAGGAAGAGAAGGATTTTGCTAATATTAAAAGAACCAAAATTGTGATTGGACACTGTTTTGAGAAGCTGGAAAAGCATACAGGAAAGCTGCGGTGCCTGGAATGAGTTATTAATTTATACAGGATTTAATTTCAATTCAGTGCTAATGCAATTATATAGACTGCTTTGGAGGTGTGGTGGTGGTGTGTGATTCCTAAATGTTAGTATTCATTTAAGACACTTGCTGCACCTGTTCGCATGTGGACTCCGTAGCTCAAGAAAAGAGCCTAAGAGTCTACATCCCCCAAAAATCCTCAGGTTAATTAAATCCTACTGGTTCCACTAAGTAAGGAATTTGAATGACAAAATCTTAAACTCTTTCTTGGGGTGGGGGAGGCATTATTACAGTGTTATTAGAGATGAAGTAAGTTAAAAGGAAAGTAAGTTTTTAAATGGCTAATCTGCTTATCTTGCCAAAGATGTAAGAAAATCTATGTCAGATGTTTATAGAAATTCTACAAGTGTAAAGGAATCTCCCAGGATAAAGCGTTACTTGATCCATTCTTGCAAACGCAGGCAATGAAGAAAAAGTATGTAGCCATCAGGGCTAATGAGGAAAATCATTAAAGCTGGAGCAGGGGGTTAGGAACAACACCTCTCTATGGAGAAAAGAAAGAACAGAAATATTAGGTTGAGGAATAAAAAATGAATGATACTGTATCTACATAATTATTTGTCCATGACACATACTAGAAATAAGACGGAGATTGTTTCATGTGATGTAAGCAGTAGCAGAACTACTGTAAGCTCTTGGTTTTCCTAAAAAAAAAAAAATACTGCTGTGGGAAACAATTAGTTTTATGAAAATACAGAGATTAGAACAGAAAGAGATAAATGGTGAAAAAATACACAGATTATAACCTGGAAACAGAAACCATTTCTTCATATCTTCCAATAGTTTGTTCTTTGAGAACTGAAATTATCTACTCACCCTTCTCTATGAACTGCTTACTATTTATATTAATCTGAGTTGATTAATTTGCAATAGTCTAAGGGACTTTGTCCAAGTAAACACCTTCTCTGTTCACTGTAATAAACTGTGAAGTGATGGTTGTTACTCCAGTCTAATCAAGCTCCTGAGAAAAGGAACAACTCTACAACTTCCAAATTGCAATAAATTGAGATTTGCAAGGTTCTTCTGTGACACAATCAAAATTCTTTGAGTCATCAAAGGAAGAGGTGTAATGAAATTTTTGCTATCAGCATTTGTATTAATATTTGGAGAAAAACATTTTAAAAAACAAAAATCTATGTGAGGAGAGACTAGAGGTAAATGAATAAGAAAAGAAAGATGGGTAAGTCAACTATGGCATTATAACTTGCAAAGAGGACAGGCTGGCACTAAACTGGAGGAAGTTTCTAATAGTGGACTAAGGGAAAGTAAAACTCAATTATGTTTTGTATTTTGAGAAGATGATTGGACAGTCAAAAATTTTTCATGAAAATTTCAAATTTTTTTATATACAATGTAAAGCAAAATGTAGATATTTGATATTTAATTTCTTTTTTTTACTTTAGGAAAAAAGATAAGAAGAGAATGATTTATAAATCTCTCAGGCTCATTTCTAAAATGATTTTATAAAGTGGTTTTACTGAAACTGAAAATCATTTGCACGTGCAGCCTTCACTTCTGAGTCTAACACAAACTATAACTAGGGATTGGAATTTACCTGAATGAGTTATGGCTGATTATTATTTTTTATGCACAATTGTATCATAATGTTTTAGGTGTTCTACATCATGATGATTTAAAAAAAATAAAACTTTCTGACTCCACAGTAGAAGGAAGCAAAAATACTATTTCTGTAAGCATCATTTAATAGAGGAAGAACTTCAAAGTCTGATTTACTTTATCAAAGGTAAAGTGATTCACTGCTACATTTCCATAGATTATGTTGGTCCCCAGTACTTCTTAAGCACAAAGTAAAATTTTTCAACGTTTCGTCTGATTGTGTTCTCAAAATGCTAATAACAAATGTCTTCAACTGGCAGAATTCCAGGAGCTAAAGACAAAAGATTTGAATATAAAATGTCTACCAACTTTATCCTGCTAATTTTCCAGCACTTTCACACACTGAGACTGAATTAGTTTGTTTCTAGTCATTGTGAGCACAACGCAAGGTTCCTCATCAATACCTTTCTCTTCCATCATTTTTGGTGTCACACTGTGCCATGTACAAGGTCACTCTGTCCAGTTTCAGTCATTTGTTCCTCCCAAGAGTTTATTTCACCGTCATAATGAATTTTCTCATCTTTAGCAAGTTATAGAAATAATTTTTGAGAACAAGACAGTTTTTCTTTATATTTTCTTTAAGTTTCACTTGCAGATTCATTGCTGCCTGCACTGAAGCACTCTTAGCATCTTGGAAGTTTGCAGATAGAAAAATGTTACAAGTTGAGTGAGATATTTTGATTTGCTAACCACTATTACAGTAAGTCTATCTTTTGTAACTGTCTCTTTCCTTCTTAAGTGTTTTTGCATGGTTTCATTTGCCACAGACACTGTCCGAACTGCTGTTAGCACTTGATGAATCCTGTTTATCTCTTACCAGTTTGCTCTTCACTCTGCCTTTTAAGGATCTTCATACATTTTTCCCCTTGGCATTAGGAATTTCATTCTCAAGCTCTGCAATTAATTTAATAGTTCTGAATTTTTATATCTGGGTTCTGAGGTTTAAATATGCACAGTAATTCTTCTGTAAATAGAAGACAGGCAGTTAGAGATTCCTTTGGACAATTATCCAAGGTGAATGAAAACTATCTGGAATAGACTCAAAACTGAAAGGTGAATGCAGTTTACTTCCCCTGTGCACAGCTCTGTTCCCATCTTTCGAGGACCCTCAACACCCACCACGAGCCCCAGGGAAGCACCACTGTACCCGTGGGAGAAGCAGTGTTTGGGTCCCAGCCCAAATAGACAGCCTTGGCAATGGCAGTTCTAGCCCATGTGCCACCCCACAGGGTCTGTCAGGGCCACCATTGGTGAGACACCATTACAATGAAAAGCAGTCCTTCTACCCAGATTTATTTAAAGGACCTGACTTCATTGGCTTCTTTAAAGTTTTATTGAAGTATATTTTTGTGTCATCTACAACCATCTGGGTCAGGACAATGGAGTAGGTTGCCAGGAAACCCCCCAAAATATCTAGGTATGGCTTGTGGGAGAGAAGATTTATTAAGACTTATTCATAGGAAAGAATGTGTTTACTTCATGCTAATGGAAAAGGACGAAGTCCAGCAGAGAAGTCACCAATGGGTGGTGCAGTCGAACAGGAAACTGAACAAGTCAGGAGACAGTGGCTGGACAGGAGACCCTGCAATCTGTAACACTGTTAGCTACCTTAGGATATAGAATCCCACAGAGCTCTGTTCCACACTTAGCTGTTACAAGGGGGGAATTTATAAATATATAGTAGTGACATCATTAGTTTGCTTTGATATACCAGCAACATTCCAAGAAAAGTGTTAGCATCTGGGCAGGAACATAGCTCCTACAGATGCCAGTTCTCAAAGCACATCAAATAATTGTGGTGGTTTAAGACCTAAAGCATAACCTCAAAGTCTCAAGTCGTCAGAATTTATGCCTTGCTGTGGTGATTGGAGCCTAGGTTGCTATACTCAGCAGAGTTCATTCATTGATGGCTTCATGGCTGCCTGTGCTTTTAGGTGGGGGGCCTGGTCTTAGGGGTGACTGGGATGAGTCCATTCATGGTTTTGGTGCTCTCTGTTTCCTGACTGTCATGGTATGAATTTCCTCTTCCATGCCGTCCTACCTTGACACCGTCAAAGAAAATACTTTGAATTTAAATTTGGATGAGTTTTGCTTCATGTTTCTAGATGTGAGACACATTATGTCTGTAAACAAAGACCACCAGGAATAAATTTATACTTGAGAAAGTTAGATTTCGAACAATTGTGGGGAACCACAGTCATCTCAGTAACAGGATGATGGAAAGCACTTGGTAGAGAATTAGTCTTGGGTCTGGTTGCTGTGTGGATGGTTAAGGACACAAGGTTTTTCTTTGAACTGAATGCTGTCAACAAATGGAGTTAAATCTGGTCAGGTTTATTAGATCTTATGCACTCAAAGGGAAAGAGTTAAAGACATCATATTACAGAGATGCACGCATACTCATGTTTATAGCAACACAATCTGTAAATGTTAGAAGTGGCCTACATGTCCATCAAGAGATGGAGGGATAAAGAAAATGAGGTATTTACACATAAGGTAGTGCTGTTTTTCCATAAAGAATGATATATTTGAGTCATTTTTAGGAAAATGGGTGCCCCTTGAGACTCAAAGTGAAATAAATCAGAAACACAAGTTTAAACATAACCTAGTTTCACTTATATGAGAAATCAAAAACATAAAACTCTTAAGAGAACAGTAAATGACAGATATTAGGAAATAGAGAGGTAAGATTTTGAAAAAGGAAGGAGGACCAAGATATGGCGGGAAGGGGATGGAAAGAAGGGGAAAGGGTGGATAAAGATTTAAGAAGTGTAATGTACACCTCCCAACTCCCCAGGAGCCGTGTAATGGCTATGTACCACAAACATGTACCAATAAAATAAAAACTAAAAAATAAATGCACAATCTCCCAAAGCAGGAAGCCTAAACAGAAGATACAGGCATAATTAAGCAGTCATTCATTTTAGCTTTCACAGGAAAACATTTTGGTCATTTTCATGTCTTGGACAATATTTACTTTTTGCCTACCTTCACCCTTGATTACACAGTACTCTTTTTAGTTTGATCCAGGGTGGTTACAAATGAGGCTTGTTTAAAATGTTGTGTACGTGTGTGTGAACTTTTTTTTTCAACATAAGTACAATAAGAACTTGATTGGAAAGTTATGAATATCAAGGCCTGGGGTGTGGTACCAAGATTGTTTATATGTGTCATGGCTGATTTTTCTGTGTCACAGAAATAAGCACAAGATATTACACAGATATTACACAAAGACAGTTCCCTGCACCCTTTTGAGTTATTTCCTACCCTTTTCTCACAAACGAAGAAACTAAAGCTTTGTTTCCTGTTGCTATAGTCTCACTTTTTCTAGAATTTTAAATAGACTAATATTTATACTTTGTGTCTGGCTTCTTCTCTCCACCTGAGAGTCTTGAGAGTCACACCTGTGTGTCACTGGTTTGCTCCTTTTTAATGCATACCTTTGCACAGATACATAGATTCTTTTTTTAAAATTTTTTTACCAACTTTGTGTACAATTGGATTATCTCCTCATATGGCCACTAAGGTAGGGTTAGTATACACATTCACAGAAAAATCATTTATGTGGGCGGTTTTCTTTTTTATGTTAGATAAATAAGCAGGAATAATACAACTTCATCATACAGAACTGCGGGTATTCCTTTTAAAGAAATTGCCAAGCTATTTCCAAAGAGGTTGTACTATTGGAGAATTCCGTCCGCAGATAAGAGAGTTTTTGTAATATAACAAAATTAGCATTTTGAAGTTTCCTGTCAGGTGTACAGTAGCAACACATTGTGGTTTTCATTTTCGTTTTCTCCCTGACCAGGGATGTTTAACAAATTTCGTGAGCTTGTTGACCATTCATTTATATTCCTGGAGAAAAAATGGCCCACAATATTCATTCGCCTGTGTATGTAGGCATTTGTCAACTTGATATTGTAAAAATTTCATATTCTGGATACAAGTCCTTTGTTAATTAGAAATTTCAAAAATACCCTTTAACAATCTGTAGCTTGGCTTTTAATACATTTAAAAGTTGTACTCACGAAACAGCAATTTTGAATTTTAATGAAATTCAATTAATTAGCTTTTGTTTTTGTTTCGATAAAGGTTGTATGTGTGCAATTTACCTAATTAAGCCTTTCTATAAGAAAAATGCAGGTTTTCTTCGAGAAGTTTGAGGTTTTAGGTCTCATATCTACTTTTTGAAAAGTCAGCATGAATGCAGCATTTATCATAGGTGTAAGAGCTACGGAACCCCTATTCTTCCAGTGCTCACAGTTTGGCTTCTCCTATTAACTGACTTTCCCTCCATCCTCCTCCTTGGAGTCTTAAGGCTTTCCTCTGCGGTCCACTAGTGCGGTGCTGGAACCCCGTTGGTACTACATGAGCTGTGGGGAAAGGAAGAACTCTGCAGTCGCATGGTTACCTTTCAGTCTTTGTGGTAACCTGTCTTTCAGAGCACAATTCCTTTATTTATTAACATGTCTCTTTAGGTTTACCTTTTCAGGTTGAACTGGGGCAGGGATAACACAGTCAGGGATGCATGGTGCACCACCATATGACATTAGCTAGAGTGCTGCACGTGGTACATTCAGTCCCCTACTCTGGACTTCTGGCAGCTTCCTGGAGGAAGCAGGGCACTGAGAAATGCCTAGCTGAGAAACACTGAAGGAAGAGAAGCCAGTGCTGAGACAGTTACACACAGCAAAATCAGAGAACAACTTAGCCACTGGGCTCCCAGAGAGAGGGCTCTCTCCTGCTGTGCCTGGGAGGGAGCTTGCAGCAGGGAGACATCTGTGGGAAGACACGTGGCAATCAGCACCCTGTGGCTTTTTGGTCATATTTTGTAATATGCAAGGAAAACCCAGCCCTCAAATTGATGAAGGCAATCTGTCTCTCAGAGGTCTGCAGGGGGCACACTCAGAACTCAATCCCAGGTGGCACCTCAGGAGGGAGCAGCAGTCCTGGAGGTCTGGGACAGGCAACTGTCTGGCCCACAGAGGGGAACACATGGTTACAGGGAAGCAGGGATACCATTACACAGAGAGCTGGGTGGAAAATCCTGGCTCATGCTGTCCCAATGAGAGTCTTATTTTTATTTCCATCGAACAGTTTTAGTTTTATTCTTCTTGTTAATTTGGTCAGTGTAGTTAGTGTAACTTTGCTATTTTATTGGGTTTGAGCCATTTGGTTTCCTTGTCCCTTCCAATCTCTTCATTTTTCTTACATTTATTTCTTTTGGTTCTTCTTCACTGGTATTGATAGATCCTAACACTGTGAGAGTCAGTTGTTTCTCCTTGGGCCTGCTGTTTCTTTTAGGGTGTCTTTTCTCCTCGTTGGATTCTGTCCCCATCTTAGTCTTACATGTTCCTACTCCTCATCATCTGGCTCCTCCCTTTTCTCTTTTCCTCTGCATCCGTCTCACAGCAGGAACCCATTAGAGAGTAAGAACTAACCAGTACTATCCATTCAACTGTATCTCTGAGAGGTGTATCAGGACAATGAATAATCAGAAACAATGGGCTTAGAGGAATCAAATAAAAATGCTTGCAAACATATTAACAGTCACTAATGTTCCCACAACCTCATTAACCCCTAAATAACACAGTCTGGGTCCACTGCAGGGGTAGGGAGTGGGTGAAATCCTGGGCCTACCTACTCTTCGTTAGAAGTATGATTTGAGTTTTTCAGGGACAGGCAGGGACTTAAGAGTCACTTTGCTATGGACCATGACTCTTCATGTGAGCCTACAGATATCCCATTTCTAACTAAAAGCAGAACAAACCTGGACCATTTTAAACCTCTTGCTGTTTTACAACTTTAGGCCAAAGCCCTTTTCAGTTTTACACTTCGGCATATAATTCATGCAGTGGGTGTTTGTCTAAAAGCCGACAAAACAAGTTTGATTAGTCCTGAATTTGTATGACCTCTCCTACATCAAGAATGAGGACATTACAGTGAGGGACTTCCAGGGACCTCACGCTGTGTCCAGAAGTCAACAGTCATTCTCCAAAACCTGCGATCACTTGGATTCTGGGGAAGATGCAGCTCACATGACTGAGACTGCCTCAGATAGAAACACCCCTCAGCCATAAAACTTCCAGGGTTAGGATGCCAGGACTGAGAGAGTGACTGATTGGATCCCAGCCTACCAGCTAATCGTTAAAAGCTGGCCCTTTCACTTTTGCAGTTGGGAGGGTTTGAACCCCCCTCTACCTCCACCAGCTACCTAAGCAGGAGCCCTTTTACATCTTCCAATTAAAGTCTTTTTTCCCTGTACATGTGTGCTTTGGCTTTAACTTGTGTTTCTACTACAGCAAGCACTCCTACTAGCTTCTGTGCCGCACAGCAGTGCTTTTCTGTGAAGAGTAAATCTTTGATGTGGAGAATGTTCAGGTCACAGTGTGCAAGTTACTGTTGCTCCTACTCTACCAGAGTCATAAGCCAATGCTCCTCCTCAGACTTTTACCCTGAGACTTAGGTGAACATGCTGGCAGTAAAATCCCACGGAAGTGCTATCCCTTTTAAAGTGTTGCCTCCAGTCTCTCTCTACGCTATATAAATGCTTCAGTAATTTTTTTTTTAAAAGTTGCGGATCAAGTGTTTTTCCTGCATATGCTTCTGTTTCAGCCTGAGATCTGGGCTGTGACGCGTTGGATAAGCGGTGTCTCACATCTCAGGTTGGCAATTCGCCTTGTAAATCCTTACTCTGGTAAGTATGTGAGAAGCGCAAGATGCTTGGTGGAAAGTTTGTTTAGCTTTTTTTCTTGTGCTAAACATGATTGCTAAACACTTTCATGCTGGAGTTGGCATTTTAAAGGCATGCTGAACTTGCTAAGGTGTCATTGTAGATTTAAGAAAACAAACAAGAAGAATTTTCTGGAAAAAAATTCTTATGAGCAAACTCGAACCTAGAATCATTCCACTGTCTCTCCAATGAGAACTAATTTTAATTTTAGAATGCAGTCACTTCAGAGAAATTCTAATATATTTGCTTTGAAATACGGTCATCTTTAGGCAAGTATTTCAACTCTGCTCTGATTTTTTTCCATAATAGTACAGGAGAACTTTAACCTATTTGCAGTGTTTTCTCACTGAAAAATAGCACATCGGTGGTCAGGCTGTCCACGCCTGAAGTTGATCACTGACATCAATTCTACAACACTGGCAACATTAGCTTACCCTTCCTTTGCTCTTCCCCAGTGTTAAGACTCCTTCCTTTGCTCAGCTCCTTAAATGATAAAAAATGTACAAGCTGCAGCTGAGCGACAAAGATGGTAGCTTCTACATAATCTTTCTTATATTTGGAGAACCTGTGTAGTATCAGACATAATTTCAGAATCTTTTACACTTTTCATTAGTCTTTAGGGCTATACAATAACTAATGCAAAGCATGGGAATTGCTGGGGGTTTTCAGAAAAACTTCTTGCACATTGTCTCATGTGCCTTCTTTTCCTCGTGTGAAAGCCCACTGTGCACCCGAGCTCCACAAAGTGATGCTTTGAAGACAAGATCTCCCTCCGCCTCACAGGGTGCTGGTCCTTGAGTGCTTTCCTGGTTTCCTCACCATCGCCTCTTGTCTCTCCACTATTGGCTTTTGGGCATCAAGTAGCTCAGAATGACAGTGTCTTTAGAGATGAGAAAATCCCAACAAATTTTCATCCTAAATGTGGCTCTGAGATGAGTCTTACTCTCAACAGAACAAAAACAAACAGAACAAAGATATAATAAAATTAGCATTCTGAAAACAGCTATGGACTCTAGTTCAAAGCAAATGTCCCATCCATACAGACTGTCCAGAGTAGGAAAAGCCAACTTGGTAAAAGGAATTTCTAATAGGAGTCATTATGTATATGAATAATTGAGACTCCATCTGCTGCAGCAGTAGTTTCTACAATAACTATACAATTATCATGGTTTTTCTTTCTTCCTGCCGTTGTCTTCTAATAGTTCCTTCTCTCTCCTTTTGACTTATTTTCTCAAAACCATGACTAATATCCAAATTGTCATCTCAAGCACTTTTGTTTTTTGGATGAGCAGTATAAGTGTCCTGTGGTAGGAAGCAGGATTTTTTTTGTGAAAACTCGTGTGATGAAGAAATTTTTTATTGTTTCTTCATTTTTTGCTGTAAATTCCAAAAAGTTTCCCGGAGATCTCTCCTTCCTTTGCAGCTCTCATCCCTAGCTTCGCTTGTGTATAACTGCATATGAAACTTTGAGTTCAGCACAACTCATTCGCAAAACATTAAACCAATAATACATTGTATAAAAGTAGAATAGGATCCTGAAATGTAACTGACACTAGGAATTCTGTGATTACTCTACTGAACTCACAATTTAGATATTTCTATCATGTTCTTATTTAGCAAGTTTTATTTCTGAAAATAGTACCTTTATTTTCCTAGACATTTTGGCTTTGATGAAAAAAATCATGACAGCTAGTTTCTGTTCTTAACATTTCACTTTTCTAAGTCTTAACTTTGAATGATAATTCATGTTTATTATTTCTTTCTTTTTTATTATGACATTTATGCAGCACTGTGGAAATTTCAAAAGATTATGACTTGAATTATGAATAGCAGCACTAAATGAGACAAAAATGATAATTTTAATATTTTCCATTCACCGGTAAGGAAGCGAATCCTAAAAGTATAAGATAATTTACTAAATATTTCTTAATAAATAATTGTGAGTCTTCTAATCTAGGTTTTCTGTGATATCTATCACTTCAATGTATGTTCCAGTCTATCTGTTTTTTGAAAAAAAAAAGGATTTGAATAAAATCAAAATATTCACAGTGTAGGAGTCACAATGGAGGGAGATATATGACAATAATTAACATTATATTTTTAAAAGCATATTTTAATATAAGCAAATGATTATAGTATATGAAGTGAAAAATAGCATTAATATAAGCAGGTATGTTTTTGCCCTATATATATGAAATACACAATAAAAGTTTTCCAAATAATATTTTATAACTATATATATATATATATATATATATATATATATATATCCTATACACATAGTTGTTATGCCTGTTATAGGACTAAAAAGTTATTTATATAGATATAAGAATACAAATGGATGTGTCTAATATTTTAAGTGTTTCTTTCAATGCAGATTACCACAAATCTTCCCAACAATTACTTTCCTATTATTATAGAAACTTGCCAAAAAAGCATACACAATTACTAATTTACAAACTCATAAGAAAGTAAAATACAAATCTGGAAATATATTACAATTCTCCTTCTTCTCATTGTCATTGAAGTATTACACTTGAAAGTGTAAACTTTGTCTAGTGAACCAAACAAATTCTAGGTAAAAGGTACCCAAAGTATGAGCTAAATGTCAAGAACGGTTTTCTGAAGTAAATGCAATATTATTTTGGTAAAATAAATAAAATCCAAAAAACAATGCTGTATTCAGCAGAATTAATGAATTAGGTAAAAGAGTTCAAGTTGGAAGCCATTTTTAAAAATGTATATTTCCACAGGTTATGACACTCTGGTATCTTGAAACTTTAAAATGTAAAATAAATACTGCTTGAAAAATATCATTATTTGCAAAATTAAAAAGTATAATTGAAAGTATTATTTACAAAATCTATTATGATTTTATTTCATTGCCTGATTTAAAGTTTCTTTGCCCATTATGCTCTAACTAATTTATTTTTTAATAAATATACATAAAACCAAAGTCTTCTCTTAACCCCTAAACCTCTTTAAGAGTAGAGAAGAGTGGCCCTATTCTATTACTGGGTGAAGCATTGAGCCAGATTGTGTCATGAGTCACAGGCAACCTGCTAAGTGACTGCAAGGATAGCAAGAAATTCCATTCTTTTTGGTAGCTAAAGAGATAGAAATCATTATGAACATTTTTGCTATTAAGATAATTTATTACTTCAAATTTTTAAAATAAGGGGCATATCTGAGATAAAGGGCAAACTAAGCACATGGGTCACAAGTGCAGTCAGGTCCATATATAGGACAACCAGTCCTCAAACACTAAGGACTTCATAGTCTATTATTTCAAGTTTACCTTAAACTTATTGAGTGACTAGGATGGCCATCAGAGGTAAATTAGCAATATACAAAGAGAAACATAAAATCTTCATGTCTGGTATGACAAGAGATAATTTAACAATTTGAAGGAGGCAGTTTCTGAGTTTGACCCTCAGGATTATATTTGAAAACAAAGCATTCCTTGGTCTCATAGCTGGCTAGAGATTTGATTAATTTTTAAAAATTATTGATTTCAAAGAGATAGAAAGTTGTCTGAGGAACACAATTTCTTAAAGTAAGCACTTTATAAATGTAGAAAGGTGTCTCTTCCTTTAATTTTATGTAGTTAAATCTATTATCACTCACATTTGTCCTTACCTATATTTATGTAAGTAAAAGCTACACATTTCTGTCAGCAATGGTATTAAGGCAATTAAACATCTAAAGACACAATTAACATGTAATGAAACAAAACTGCTTTTCCTCAATTAACCCAAGCATTGTCATCATTTTTTGAATAAACTAAAAAAATGTCTAGCTATTCAGTGAAATCTGCTTTTGCAAGTTAAAAAGCTCTTGCAACATTTTTGGTGAACACTTAATGAAATTTGTCTGTGAATAATAAAATTTGTTTTTTGTCAAATGTTGCTTAAAATGTGCTTTGTTTATGTTATGTAGGTATTGATTGTACTATAAGTATTTAATTAAAGCTATAAAGGTAAGTAAATTGACCGTACCAAATATCTAGGAAGCCACAAATTTAAGGAGTCTAGAAATGCGACATGTTTTTACTCTGGCCAATAAAATGAATTTGCACACTGAGGAAAACTGTATTAGATGAGCCTTAAATGAAGTACCATGATCATTTAAAAGAGTTTTTTAAAAATATTTTTTAAAAGGGGTTTTAATCTCCATAAAGTTTATATTTCATGGTCAATTTAACTAACTTTATTATTTTACACTAGGTTCATTTTCTTACTTATATGTCCCTATTTGATAAAAATGTGTGTGCTATGATCATGGTAATAAAAATAGAGCTCATATTTTCTCTTTATAACCTTCAAATTAGCAAAGATGGTTATAAACTCATCATACAGTGTGCAATATTTAATCAGAGGCAAAAATATACATGCTGGCTGGAACTCAGCCAGTAATCAGAATGCCTAGAAAATCATGAGGGAATTTGAACAAGCTAAGGATGGAAGAAAATAGTGCATTAGAGGAGATTTAACAAGTACACAACAGGTGAACTATGCAATGAAGTTTGCATACAAGAGAAGTTTAATAGTACCTAAAGCAGAATAGTTACCAGATGTGAATAAATCAAGTGAAATTAGAGCCCGAGAGTCTAAATAAATGGCAGTCTAGTGTAAGGAGTTGTCCAGTAAACCACTGATGGAGATGGAGATTGAGTATGTCCTTTTTTTTTTCTAACATAATTCCATGTAGTGACAGATAAGAGGCTTAGCTTGGTAACAATACATAATGTAGTGTTCAGTCAATTCAACTGTATAGGAAGTTCCTGGAACCCAGTTATGAGTCTAGTAACAGTGGTGAGTCATTAGATTATTAAGAAAGCTCTTTATGCTTTACTGATTTCTTAAAGACATTTGAAATTTTTCCAGGAATAGTAGTAGTGCTATATCTTATATAAACATGAAAAAGTTCCTGTTTAAATTTATGGACAGAATAATGCACTAATGTGCACATGCATAAAGCAAATTATGGAGAGATATGCATATATTATTTCTTAAGTAGTGCAGTAAATAAAGTATATAGTCGCTACAGTCACTGTATTTTAATAGTGAAATGTTAGGTTTATGTACTAAAATCCTCTCCTGTGAAATCAAAACACAACTTTTACCCCGTATTTTGTTATTTGTTAAATTATTTGTTAAATTCACTATAAATTGTATTGTACGGACGCTAGTATATAGTGACCCGACAGTGTAAGAGAGCAGTTGTGTCGAATCCCAGCTCTGCTCCTCACTAAATACATAAATATATATACTTGGCAGCAGAAGTTAGTCTCTCTGTGGTTAGAGTGACCTCTCAAAATTTTGCGGCATTGCTGGATGTGGTGGTGCACCCCTGTAATCCCAGCACTCAGAAGGCTGAGACAGGAAGATCACTGCAAGTTCAAGAGCAGATTGGTCTGCAAAGTGAGCTAAGGCCAGCCTGAACTGCATAGTGAGACCCTGTTTCCAAAACAAAAACAAAAAAACAACAAAAACAACAACAAAAAAACTTTTGTGGTACAATTTGAGTGCCGTCCCAGCAGTGTAAGCGGTGGACCTGTGAGAGTATTTAGGCCGTGGCGATCCACCCTTCCCTCATAGCAGGCACAAATGCCCTTTCGCAGGGCGATGTGCACCCCTCTTGGACTGGTTCCCCACTCATTCTCTGCCACACTAAGACGTAGGTACAGGGTCCTCTCCGTGCCCTGCCCCCTCGACACTGGACTCTCCAGGATCCAGAACTATTAGCTACTAATTTGATTGATTAAAAAATCCCAGTCTCAGATACTTTGTTAAAGCAACAAAAAAAGACAGTAAGATACTCTGTGACTAGGGCATGACCCCTCTTAAATGCTACTAATAAAATTAACATGTCCATATGTGTCTTTTTGAGACAGGATCTCACTATATAGTTCAGTCTAGATTTGAATTTACCTTGTAGCCCAGTCTGGCCTTGGACTTGCAGGATCTTCCTGTCTCAGTCTCCTGAGTGCTGGGATTGCAGGCTTGTTTTATCATGCCTGGCTAATTTATAAAATTTTGTAAGCATGAAATAAATAAATTATATAGACATACTAGGAAAGGTTATGTAAAAAACACTTATACATACATAGAGATTAAAAGTAAAAGTACTTGGTGTGTCACTATAATACTCTCCTAAAATGAAAATGTACTTAACAGTTTGGAAATAATTGAAATGATGACATCATATTATTGAATCCTTATTAAAATGTGTGCAGATGTAATTTAAACTTTTTAAAATACATTAAAACATATGCACATTGTAATATGTATTTTTTTACTCATAGTCATTAAATTTTTATGCTCAAAGTGTTTTCTCATAGCTTTATACTTTAATATCCAAAGCAAGAGAAGGCACATAAGTGTCCAGTAAACATTAAATAAAAAGAATATTTTGAATTATAGACTAAAACAGGAGTTAATTGACTTTGTATTTAAACTTCTAAACCGGTAAGCTGTGTTTCCAAACAGAAATACCGCGTTTTAATGTCCTAATATCTCATCTTTCCTATATACATGAATTTTCTTTAAAATAATAATGCCAGGTGCAAATCCCTCTGTAACAGCATTGTCCGGAGAATCAGCTCATAAAATAATATTCCCCTGCAAAGCTTCCTATCTAGCCGTCCTCATTATTTCAACATTGTAGCTTCTTACAGAAGCTCTGAATTACAATCTTAACTATGTGCTAAACTTACCCACATAAATAATTTTCAAATTACTAAAAAAATACCATCAGTTAGCTAACTCAATTAACAATGTCAAGTGCAAATCATTTATGAAATTAATTAAAAGATTCTCATATTTTACCCTACTAAGTTGATTTCAACTCTCTCTTTATAAATGTACTTCTATTTTGGCATAAAAAGGGTAAAATAAATTTTGTAAACAAATAATGCAAAGTTTTGTTTTAAAATATAGCCTGTTTTAAATGCCACTTCCAAATATATTATTCTAACTGTGTAGTTTATCTTTCTAGATAGCTGTATTTCACTAGCTATGTGAAAATGTGTCTTGTACTATTTTCAGTTTGGGTTATTTCATTATTTTATGTATTCACAAGAATGTTCTCCCCCCCCTTTTTTACTAGTAATTCTATGTTTTTGACATTTAACAAATTGTTAAGCTAAGCAATCAAGCAAATAAACAAGAACTATTAGAAAAATTAATCCAATGTTATTTGTAGCCATCTACATACCAATAGTTAGGCTAAAACTGTTAGTAAAATTTATAGAAGCAAGAATACAAATGAACAGCTGCATTACCACCCTTTTAAGAGCAAGTTCATAGGTGTCTACTGGCAGCAAAGGACAAAGAAAATATTCAGCTTATTAGTTATTACTATCTACTAACACTAAGTGAAGAAAGCTTCCGAGTGAATACTTTTTGTCCCTTAAATTGGGGCAGGGTAACTAGAATTCATAAGCATTTACTCTGTATACCATAATTGTAACATTAACACCACCAACAACAAAATTTAAGTATCTTTGGCAAGATACTATCTTTCAGGAAAGCTAGTTACAAACATTACAGTTTCATTTTTTTTTTCTAGGACTGCCATAACAGTGTGCCATCAATCAGAGAACTTGAAATACAAAAATGTGTTCCCTTTCAGTCTCCAAAACTTGAACTCAATACTGAGATTAAAATGTCAGCAAGGTTTGTTTCTTGTTGTCATCTCCCCACGGCTTGAATATTATCATCTTCCTCCAGAGTCTATCTGGTCTACCCTCTGTGTGTCTGTTACAGTCTCTTCTTACAAAAGACACCAGTGATAGTGACTTACCAACTGCTAAAATGACCTTATTGGAGCTGAATTTCCTGTTTAAGGACTGTATTTCCCCAGACAATGACATTCTGATGTATGAGGGTGGGGTTTAATAATTGAATAATTGAATTTTACAAAGACATAGTCCAGCTTATAATACCTCCTACTTCAACATTTTTCTCCATATAATTGTAGGCTTAATTTATTAGTCAAATTTCTCTCAAATTTCTTAGAAATCCTTCAATGACTGATTAAAATAATGTGATGCATGGTACCTGCATTTAAATAGTATTTAAAAGATTTTTGACTGGAACTTACAATAAATCATTCTAATCGTGGTCTTGTTACACCTCATATTTGTAGTCACAAGAAAAATTAGTCTTTGTGGCTTCTCTCTCTCTCTCTTTTGCAGAATCATTTTTATAAACCATAGTCCTAATTTTATTAGAATAATATCTGAACTATTTTAAATTATAATCACACAACTTTTTTCTGTGAAAACCTTTCAAGTAAGATTTTACCCTTACCATGTATATTTTTCCTCTTCAAAATGATGGGTTTCTTCCTTTAGCAATATTACCTAACAACAAATATCATATGATGGCAAAGAGAAAAAGATTGTATAGTATTGCAGTTGAGTTAAATATATGGTACAGTTATAGCCACAAATGCAGGTTGCTATAGCAACTTTTCACTCTCAGTATCTAAGACAGAATTGAAGAACGGGATTTAGGGAAGGTCATATAGAGACAGAGACAGAGAAAATAAATCTTGGGGAGATGGAGACAAATACTGTCAAGGTTGGGAGTTTAAAGAAACACAAGTTATTTAACATGGTTAAAACATGTTTGATGTGAGAAATAGAGTCAAAAATCCAAGCAGATGTCAGTTCATTGAGATTTTCATCTGTTAAAAGAGTTTATGTTTTGTTCATACTGAAAATAAAGAGGTTATGAACAAATTATACTGCCACACACACACACACAGTAATGGAAGAAGCTTCTTGTCAGAGTTTTGAGAGCCTTCTTTCTCCGAAGCCCATAACTTCTAGTGGAAAATAGTAAGTGCTTGTCACGGTCTAGAGTGTTGAGTGGTCTTTTAAACAGGTCGCATTGTAGAACAAAGAGGTTGCTTTACCAGATATTGCAAAGAAACAAGACCAGCATTTTAAAATATAACTAGGAATTCTGCATACTCTTTCCAAAATTTCCACTTCCATTGCCTATGAGCGACTGAACATTTACAATCTCTTACCGTCACGGACAAGTTTTGCTCCTTATGGGGATATGGTTCAGCCTGGAGGAAACTCAAGATCCAAGAGATCTAATTCTTCCCTTACCACTCGCTCTCATCTCTGCTCAACTCTATGCATCCTCTCATCCCACACCAGCTTCTATTGCTGCTGCTCTTCTCCTGCGCCTCAGTGACTCAGAGGTCGCTGTCCGGGAGCCTCTTCATCCGCATGCTCTTTGCTAAAGCGCAGCTATTCCCTTACTCTAAGCCACGCCGGCTGCTTCACAAGGACGTCAGATCCCACAGGTCTTTCTTCAGTGTGACTCCTTCCTCTCTAACGTTATTCAAATCTCTGGGACAAAGAGCGTGCTAGGACTAGTGTTCTTTTCATCATTAATGCCTTGCTGCTGTTTCCAAACCTCCTCCAACCTCACTCCAGTTATCTTCTTAGATACTCTAGGATTTTGCCTGTAGGTGAAAACATTCACTGATCCATTTTGAGAAGTTCTTTGGTGTAGTGTTTTTTAAGTCGGTGTATTGTAGTATTCTCCCCATCTATATTAGATCACTTGAGATAATCAGCTTGCTACAATCTTCAGTGTCTTCTGTACCTACTACGCTGTGTCATAGCATTTACGGAAAGGAGTGCTATCATTCTGCGAGCTAATAGTGGGTTTTTTTCTAACACTTTTTCAGTTCTGCAAAATTTGGTTGTATTCATATATTTGTGTGTATATATAATTCTTTTATATGTACATATGCAAAATAAATTCTTCAGTTTCTTTCATAAAGAATATATATGCATAAACATGTGTGTTTATATGTGGAATAATTATTGCGTGTGTAAACTGAGACATGTTACAGGTTTTTTGGTGAGTAAAATTTGCACACAAACACTCATATAATTGCCCATAATGTTCATTTAGATAATCTTTGTGAAATCTCCTAACATTATATATAAAGTCCATCAAAAGTGAATAAATTACCACATTGTAGCACTGAAATAGAATGGAGTTCTACTTGGTAATTAAAAATAACAAAGTATTGACAGATATAATTTAAATAAATCTAAAAATAATCATGCTAACTGAATGAATTAAGACAAGAAAATGTGCTACATGAGTCTTTTGCACAAAAGTCAAGAAAAAACATATACTGTGACTGAACACATATTTGGAGCTGGAGATGAAAAGAAAATTATAAATGGTTACTATAGAACTTTTGTTCTATACCTTGATTCATTACCTTGATTTTACAATAATTGCAGATAAGGTGTATAATTGTGTCAAAACACATTAAATAGTTCCCTTCACATCTGTTCCTTTTATTGCAGTGTTATCCCCATTCCTAATTCCTGCTGCTTTTAAAATCTGATAGTGATGTTCAGATTTAGAGAATAAATATTAGGCTTTTTATCCTAATTCCTTAGACATTTATATCTCTCATATTTCTGATACTAAACTCGAGTCTCAGTGAACCCTTCCACTCCTCAGTGGAAGTTATTTTTTAATACGAAGGAAAATTACCTAAGAAACAGGAGGAGTATCTCTCCCATAGCACTAGATCTTATATTTGTAGGTTCAATAGAGTATTCTTTTTTTTTTTTTTTCACATGAAGCAAAGGAAAGGGCTTTATGAAACCTTTCCAGGTAGACAGATTGGCTATTTTCTAAGCATGGTGACCTTAAAAAAGATAAAGATGTGTTTAGAACACTTTAAGTGGTATTGGATAAAAAATAAAACAAAAAAAAAGCTCATTTTCTTTGCTATCTGTCAAAAAGAAAATACCAAGCCAAATGGACAGTACTCTGTTCCCATTATATCTTCAAGCTTGGCATTTGACAAAACTGATTTTAAAATACAACATAATTTCAAAAACCTTATAATTACAAAGTATAAAAGTACAGATGCATCATTGAAGATTTACTGAAAATACAGAAAATTTTCTTAAATGATATTTTGTTAAACAACAGAAATTATCTTAAATTGGAGTGCAGAAGATATATTTCAAAGAACATTTTACTATGCATTGTTGGAACCATGACAAGTTGTTGATAGTTTGTCATTAGAAGTTAATTTTTATCCCAGCCAAATAACTGAAACTTCAACTTCAGTTCTTGCTAAATAGACACATCTTTAGAAGGAAATACAAAACTACACCTCTGACCCTTTTAAAAATTCTTCAGTACACTTTGCTAAGCAGGATTATTACCACGGTGTCATCACACATTTGATTAATTGCACTCGGGTAAACCCAAAATTCTGCTGCAAGTCCAGTTGATTATGACATTATTTTTTCACCACTCCATTATATAAATAGGTCACTAATGATAAGTAATGAAACAGTTCATTCTCCCATATAGAAAAATGAGCAAATGCTGTCATAAGTATACGTTCTCATTTTGTGTTTGAATATGTGAAAAATGAACAATGAACCAGCTCATTTCACAGTTTATTAGCAAAAACAAATATAGAAGGCAGTTATTTAAGTAGTTTAATAGCTCAAGTTTTAATAAAGAAAACTCATAGAATAGTACAATGTCTTACTATCCAACTACAGGCAGCTATGAAGTAGAAAAATCCATATAATCAGAACACTAATTAAAGTCAGATTGGCACTGGCCAAAAGTCTACAATTGCATGAAATGTGTTACATCAGTATTTCAATATACATTGCTATTTTGGGAATTAGTTTATTATACCTTTGCTCAATGAAAGAGCAAGACTGGTTTGGTTCATCTTTGGTTCAATGCAGAGAAAACTGCTGGACAGAAATTATGCACCCAGTAAATATCTGCTGAATGAAAATATAAATAAATAAATGATGTTATGGTGTTAATCCCCATTTATATTAAAATTAGTAGATGGGTGATTTATCTGAAATCCAGCCTCAATTTATAAAGCTGTCTTAAGAGACACAGAAGAGATCATGAAAAGCAACCCACACTTCAGGTGACTTGCAGAATTTATACAAGCAGGCAGAGAGGCCAGCCCAGACCCTGGGACACGACAGGTAACTCGGCGTCTTTCACTGAGTACAGGAGAAAAATCAGGACTTTCACTTCACATAGTGGGACAAATAATGCAAGTTTGTGTAGTCATATGTGTATTCTTGTAAGTGAAGTTTTGAGATATTCCTGTGCTTTTTTTGGATTGATATTAAAACTTGTAATAAAAATAACATATAACAAAAGATGCAAAATGGGGCCCTAAACTTGCTCAGCGGCATAAGCACCTGCCTGGCAAGAGTGAGATCATGAGTTCGATCCCTGGTACTAAAAAAAGAAGAGAGAAAGAAAAAAAGATGCAAAATGACTCTTTTCATTGTGCTATAAAATATTATCAATTACATAAATTTAACAAATGAAAGGTAATAGTATATCATCAGTAAATTAAAAAAATGAAAATTCAATGTTTCAAAATAAATTTGAAAATATTCAATCTTATACATTATCCAAATTTAATCTATAAACATAACATTACATCATAACGTAATATTATATCATTAAAATGCTCGCACATTTTTATTGCAAATACACATGACAATTACAAAATTTATTTGAAAGTACAGTGGGCTAGGAAAAATCTAATAAAATTTTTTAAAAGGAAACAGCTGAATTCCTCTACTGTACATTGTGGTTTATTTTAGATTCTCACAACAGATCAATATAATGTGCTTTGCACAAAAAGACAGAAGGTTAGACCATTAAAGTTAATGGGAAAATTTAGAAGAGATAAGATGCCTCATTTTTTTCCCCCCAGAAACAGACAACGAGACAAAAATTCAAGCCTTTGTCATTTATTTGGGAAAGGAAGGTAGCAGCTCAACCAACCGAAGTATGAACCTTTGGAAAGCCTGAGATTGACTTCACGGCGGGCTGTTACCCAATAGCTTTTCAAGGAGCTTCAGTTGGTGGTGGTTAAAGTTACTGCAAGTGCTTTATTAACCCTCTTCCTGACTGCGAAGCCAATCATCCTGACAGGATTAACTTTAACCACTGGTCCCCTTTGGGCCTGTTTTCCTGTTCTGCTTCCTACATGCTGTGAACTAAGCATCTTCACTGTGCTGTGCATTTCCAACATGCACTTAATTCCTCGAACCTGTGATCTAACTTAAACCCCTTTTTACATTGTGCATGTTGGCTCTTGTGTTGATGAGAAGGCCATTTAAGACATGACTGAAAATACCAACATGATTGCACTTTTCAAGAAATAAGCAATTAAGGCACTATTTGGATCTCAATATTTATCCTGCCTTAATTATGTCAAGTAGAGAGTTCTACCTATAATCAATGTAGGAAGGGAGAGAGGTCTAAAATGAAAATACAAAAAGAGCATTTTCTAGATTTCTCAAGTTCCAGTGTATATAGTGTGTCTGAATCATAACAATTACCCTGTAAAAATGGTTTAACTGAAGAAGTTAATGATAAACCCCTTTCTAGCTGTCATGTATTCCCTTGAGCAAACCACTTCCCTATCTAAATTGCAATGGGAACATCTTAAAACCATGGCAATTACTGATCAGTAAGAATTAATTTGTCAGTGAAAATTATACCGGGTATTAAATATCAGCACTCTGAAAATTATACAGAGTATTAAAATATCAAGGTTCATTATTTTTCTGTCATATAGACTGTATCTGTTAATTTGTGGGTATGGTGGTCCATGCGAACTGAGTTCCTTCTAATTTGTTGTTCAGCTTTTCCATTCTTAGAATCTCAACTTTTCCATCCTTACAATTTCAACAAGAAACACACACGTATCATTTAAATTATGTTTGCATGGGAACTGGTTACTCATAAAAAGAGTGTTCTAAAAGGTTGTGACTGGAATCCATTAAAAGACAAGGCTAATCATGGCAATCGTTACCAAAGTTAGGCCTTGAGAGTCGAAGGTGGGTAATCACCTACTTAAGTCCTAAAAAAGAGAAATGTCTAGACAGAACAACTTGTAAAGAACTGTGGTTTCCAGCTGAGAGAAATAGTGCCTGATGACACAGACAGGGGAAACACATAGGAAGTCTTTTAAGATTATTCTTATTTCTTTTTCCAGTTGCCTATGTTTTCTATTGATTAAGTTAATTTGAAAACCAGAGGATAAATGAGCTTATTACTATAGGGCACACACAGATCATACTCCAAAGACACTAATTAAAGCAGAGAAAGATGTAAAAACTGTTATGTGAAACCCTAAGAGATATTATAAGCACTGTGCCATACAGTGTCATTTTAATATTAATTTCTTTGATTATGGTGTCATACTTGAGCAAGCCAGGCTAAAAGTTGTTAAATTATAGATGATTCAATTTTTTACTTAATTGGATATATTAGATAAATCACAAATTAAGAAAGTATGAATTATTGATAACCGTTAAGTAGATACTTTTATCATTTACTACATTACTGTAATTTGCCATCAACCAAATTATATTTAAGAATCACAGTATTTTGATGATTGCAATAAAACTTAAAACACATAAAAGAGTAATTAGACTTAGAATAATAGACTTAAGAAAGAAAATTCTGTAAAACAGAGATGTGTGTTTTGTTGCTAAGTTTGAACAAGCAATTTGGAAAAGTAAACTCAGATGGAACAGTGGCCTCTGGCTAACAAAGCAGAGTTACTGGGGATAGGCTGGTATTTACTCATTTCTACCAGATAAAGGAAAAATACTGCTTCCTTTGGAAAAGTGTTAGAACTTGCCAGTTTATTTTTCATACATTGATCATAGTGATACTTTTTAAAATAATTCTATAAATATGTTACGAATTTCAGGTAAGTTAAATTGTGTAAAGCATAAGATTTAAGACTGAATTTATTGAGTTTGGATGGTGTTACTGGTAACTAGGGCAAGGTAATTCTTAAGGTTCTGTCTTGTGCATGGGTGAGGGGTGCCTTAGACTTTACCAACTAAATTCTAGAAGTTCAGGTTCAGGTTCAGATGTTTATCTCTTCTTGAAATACCCTCACACGCGTATTCAGAAACAATACTTTACCAGGTATCTGGGTATTTATAACCGGATTAAGTGAACTATATCGCTAACCATTATTGTGCTATATTTGGTTGCTTTCTTCGCACTACCTCTCAAACCTAGCCGGCCTGCTGGGATCACATTGCGGAGTGCACAGTGGAGTTGAATGGATTTTTTAATACACCATTGTTAGCATGCAAGGAAGAAAACTGAAAGTAGATTAGAAGATAAAATAGTATAAGAAAAAAATGATTGAGGAACAAATTCTTGAAAGTAACTGCTCTTTTCAAAATAAGGACGATGTTAGTATGCCTTTGTGTAGTAACTTGAGATGAAGAGAAATAAATAATTTTATGTGTAGTCTAACAAGACTAGATGATGATAAAGCAAATGACATAATGACTCAATGAAATGATGGGTTTATTGAAGGTCAAATGGAAGTTAGTTTTAAAACACAATTGTGGGACATGATGGACAGTTGGCCAGAGTGGTAATTATGATAAGAGAATGAGACAGACATAGTATTTGGAGAAACTGTATTTATGAGAGAATTATTTACATCTAGGGTTAATAAAAAGAGTAATGACATAATCAATACCCTTTTGGGTTAATATTTACAATTTGTAAATAAACAAATAAATATGTAGATGCCATATGTATTTGTTTACATGATCAAATAACCTGAATATATATTCCTTCATAAGCATTTATATTCTAATCTCAGAATAACCTTTTGAAGTTTAGTCTACTTTTGATTAAAATTGTAAAAGAAGTGTGAAAGCCTTGATTTTAACACTATAACTTTACTTACAAACTATGTACTTGTGTATTACTCAAACTAGAAAGTAATAAATTATTTTATCTATAATTTGCTTGTTCACTCATTTAAATTTATTATGGACATTAAAAAACACAAATATTTAAGAGAATTCTGTTTTTCCTGCAAGAAAAAAAATTAACTTACTTACAGTTAATTTACCCATAAATAATTTACCCTGAAGAAACATTACTTGAGTTTTTATAAGCAACTTCTTGTGCTAGGTATTCTGTTGAAGTTAGAATGAATTGTAAAATATCTTGCTGTCAAACATCTAACAATATAACAAGAATAAAGGAAAGCAAATACACATATTTCCATCCAACGAAACATAGACTAATAGATGTTAACAATTCTTTAATTATATCACCAAGTTCAATCAGAAAAATAAGAATACTAGTGGTAGAATAAAGAGCATCTTTTGGGTCACTGTGAGCTTTGGATGAAAGATGGTACACACTGATTTGGGAAAAAAAATCAAAAAAGATGTTGCTTTGCTTTAAAAGCAAGTTGGGAAATTCGAGAATTTGTGTGGTCCATGGAGCAAATATGCATGGTACCTCATTGGCTCTTTTGTTACTAAGAAGGAAGACTAAGGATCACGTACTAGAACCGAAAGAAGAGTGCCAGGGAGTAGAAAATCAAATTTTGAAAGACACAGCCAAGCCAGTCTTAGGTCTGTACAGAGAAGGAGCCATGATGAGGCTATCAGCATTCCATCTACTGATATCCTGACTACTATTTATCATTAGTCTAACAGCAGGAGAAGGTAACTGGCGCCTCGTCACTGAGATGAGCTACACATCCCAAATTGTCGAAAGGATGGAGAAAAGTGGGACAGTGATCTGCAAGGGCAAGAAAACAGTATCCTATCTTCAATAAATTGTGCGTTATTGGGCCTACATTCTTTACTCCTTAGGAGAAGAATAATATCACCCATTATGCCAAGGCAATATAACAAGTAGAGATGCTAAAACGTTAACTAAAAGGTGAATCAATAAATATTTTCTGTAGAAGACGTTTTTACGATAACTTGCTCAGAAAAATGGAAAAAAAGTGAGAAGGCCAGCTTGCAAGATCAAATTAATCTTCTGAGTCAAAAGGTAGCTATGTGGTAGATAATTTAAAGATATATGGGAATTTAAACTAAAGTTGTGTTTCTATTAAAATAATAGCTGTTACCTTGACAATGAATAAGCATATATTGTTTCCCCCAATAAAATATTGTCCCTTCTTCAGAATAGTATATTAATTATTTCAGTCTAGTTTAATGGAATGTCAGTGTCATTTTTCATAGAGGCAAAAAAAATATTTTCAGAAACTGTTTGTGTTGGATTTAGCGCTCCATCAGCAGAATACCTATTACTAATTGAAGGCAAAGTCAAGTGGGAGTAAAGTGCAGTAAAGTTTGCAGATTATACATGCTGCCTATTTCTTTCAATAATTTTCTAGAATTAAAAATTAGAGTGGGAAATAGGACCATTTCTCTCTCATACATCTCCTTCTTCCAGGTCCACAGACAGCAATTAGATACCTTGTTCTCTAAACTGAATTGCTAACTCACACCGGAAGAGTCCTTTGGAAACCACTGTGGAACATTTCCCGAGGAGTCCAGCTAGGTTCTGAAAAATCTTGCCATTCATTTAACTGAAAAAACAAATCCAGGGGCTGGGGATAGAGCTCAGTGTCATAATTGCCTCCTTGGCAAGGGAGGTTGTGAATTTATACCCGTTGGCCCAGCCCCCAAATCACAACAATAGCAACACTGAAGAAAAAGCATCTATGAAAACTGAAAGTCTCTGAAATTTAATTTTAAAATATTAATTGTACTCATAGTTTTGGATTTTTTTTTCACTACCTGGTATTTAACTGATGACCTTGCAGTTGTCTAGCAGGCATTTAATGCTGCTGGGCTAAACCCACAACCCCACATTTTTGGCTTTTTGAGATGGGGTTATACTATGTAATTCAGGGTGTCCTTGCACTCACCAAATAGCACAGGCTGGCCTTGAACTGGCTGTGATCCTCCTGTGTCAGCCTCTCAAGTGATAGGATTTCAGGTGTGTACTACCATGCACAGCTAAAATATTTATTTTAAAAAATATTGGGGGTACAGTATTAGATGATGCACCCATTTATCACTAAGTTATTTCTTATTAATATAGACTAAGGGCATAATGCCTTTATCATTCATAGAACATAAATGTATTGAAGGCAACATTCAAAACATTGTACAATCAGTTCACTGTTACATTTTAAATTTCAGTAAACCAGTTCCCAAAAAAGACAAAGACTGAGGTATGATATAGTGATATTGAAATTTCTCTTTCAAATGATGACAAAATTTTGTTAATTTTTTAAGTGAAATGTCATACTACATGGCTTTTCTTTGAAATATTCATAGCAAACAGCATTAAACACATAAATAGATTGTGTGATGTGTTTTTTATAAGTACATAACTACAATTAGTTTTAAACAATAACATATACTTTCCAAAATGTAATTATTAACAATATCAGTTCACTACAAAACTTCACTTGAGGGGCGGAGGATATAGCTCAGCCAGCAGAGTGCCTACCTGGCAGACACAAAGTCATGAGTTTGATCCCCGGTACCAAAGAGAGAGAGAGAGAGAGAGAGAGAGAGAGAGAGAGAGAGAGAGAGAGAGAGAAAGAAAGTCAACTTCACTGAATGGCAGAATTTATTTGAAATCCCAAATGACATGTATAGACAATAACATGTGCAATAAAAACATAGGAAGCAAACACCACAAACTTAAAAATATTTCTATCAATTATCCTAGCCTGTTTTTTAACATCCTACTTTACAGAAGAAATATGAGTTTCCAAGTTAAATTTATTTGGCCAGGTTTCCCCATGATTTGTATAGAGGTACAATCTTAATTTGTTGAATGATTCTGGAAAAGGTTCCCATGATCACGTTCCTGCAGGAAGGATGGCTGCAGTTGTACTTGTCACCCAATGCAGAGTTCTTAAACAAAGACTAAATTTTTCTAAATGCTTCTTTATGCAAACCAATTGCTTGCAAACAAAAACATCTGTGAACCAAGGTATCACTGCATATTGCACAGTTATTTTGACTCCCTTGTCAAAAAGTGGCATGTTCTTTTACACCTGTATGTTGGAGATTGCTTTGGACACTGACTACTTGTATTGGAAAGAAAATATGAATTTTTATCTCATTTGTACCCAGAGAGAATAATACACAATAAACAGTCACAGTATTTGTATTTTTGATATGTATTTCCCTTTTTATATCTATTTGTCCCTATTCAAATGAACATATAAGGCAAATGAACAAAATATTTGATTCATCCCTATAATCTTGATTCTAAGCAGCATTTTTGATTACATTGTAGGGTTCAATGTTTGTTACATAAAAAATGTCTATTTTTACATACTTAAGTTACAATAAATTTTATACAGCATATATTGCATTCTTGAATGTTGCTTCTTTACCAACAATGAATGAAAGTCTTATCCATAATCAAAGTCCAAAATAATTTCACTTCCATTTAAAAATCAACCCCTAATATTTCCAACACTGGTAAATGACCTGACATTGAATTCACTGCCCAGTGTACCAGAAAGTTAACACAAGGCTCATCTCCTTGGTCTATATGGAAAGGTCTATCATAGATACTTACATCATAAATCCTTGGTGATAAGTAGTTGGCACCGGTTCTAATGAACTGTACTGTAACATATATTTAGAAAAGCTTAACATGCTTTTACAAATTCACTTACATTTATAGTAAGTAGTTTATATAGATAGGTTTATTGTTAGTGTATTTATTATATGATAGCATCTCTGAGCTGCCTAATTAGTATCCTTTGCTTTCCGCTCCTTTACAGAACCTAAACTGCTTATACAGGAGAGAAAGCTGAAATCCTACTCATTTTTGCTGAAGCCTAAGGACATTCCCTTACCTGTCAGGCTTTATGTTAGTAATGGGCATACTGGATCCTGCTCAGTGAAATATGAAGAGGGATTAGACAAATTTTCCGTAACGACATAATTGGATTCCTGTCTCTGAATATTCTTAAGCCTTATTTGCTTAAACAACGTTTCTTACTTCCAGCCTGTGCGTGAAGCCAACACAGAGGTGAGTGGAGATTTGGAATAAAAGAAAACCCCAAAAAAATCCCAATTCCTTTAATTGCATTGATGTGCATAGACACAATGGCTTCTTACAATAAAATTCCCTCTAAAATAATACAAGATTTGTGATAGTCATCTTCTCAGCATTTATGTTCATTAAGCAACAGAATAAACCAAACTCATCTCATTTAAAGTGAAGGCAAAAGAGAATGATATATAAGCTAGATTACAAAAAAATAGTGTGACTCATGATGCCTTCCTATAAGGATCTGACTTATTTTACAAAAAATCGTTCCCTAATCACTTTCTTCTCAATGAAAACATGTTCTGATGATTTACATGGGCATCAGGGACGTATTAAGATTCCTGCTGACTAGGGCCATGCGACTATAACTGTCAGCACACAACTGTTCTTTCTGTTTTATTGGGGAAAAAGCAATATTTCTGCAAATTATAATAGCTTTGGGAAATCTCTTCCTTCTCTAAGTATACAGATTGGGTTTATATTTATGACTCCTCCAATATCAGAAATCTTTTTTTAAAAAAACATATTTTAAATTAAAGGATTAAAGACTTTTTAGGGTTACCTATTTATATAAGAAAATATAAGAATGTGTACAATATGTGACATAATTTTCCCTCAAAGATTCATAAAGCCCTTTTGAAACTCTTCATAATATGATTCAGAATAAGATGTAATGCTATCATGTCACAGAAATGAATGACATGATTTTGTTTTAGAAACGTGAATGCGAGTATTTGCTAAACATTATGATTCTATAGACTTCCTCAGATGCACAGTGAAAATTAGATACACATCATGTAAAATGCACAGAAGAATGTGTAGAAACTATTAACCAAAGCTTGGAGTCCAAATCTGGTTTTCTAGGCAAATAAATCTTAACTCTCTTAAATTATACTGTAGGCTTTCTTTAGTCTGTAATTTGCTGCAAGAGGGTTTTTTTAAAACATGGAAAGATAATTAAGCTGGCTCTAAATGCTCGTGGCAAATTAAAATCACTTTAATTTATCTATTAAGGCACATTTCATATAAGTTATTATGTCTTAGAAATTATGGGTTCACTGATTTTTGTTACTAGTTTAACAAATCACAGCATATTAAATCAAATAGGTCATGAAGACTTTCTAACTAGATATGGTTTTGAGGAAGACTTTTGCTCTAAAAATAAGCCGGAGTTACATACAATATATGCATATCCATTAGTGATGCCTTAAGATTAAGGATTTCACCAATAATACCTGGATATGCAAACATTCTTCAAGGTACAATGGTGGTCATTTTTATATACCAGTTTTCACATATGACTCTCTTAAAGATAAAGATCTGGTTCTTTTGAATGTGGTATTAAGATAATGACTATATTCTTTGTTTTAAATTATTGCTACTTTTAACTATGATAGATTTAAATGGGTTTAAAAATATATGATGTTCATTGAAATAGTCATACTTTAATGAGTAAAAGTAAAATTTTATGCAATTATTTAACTAGATGTATTAAAACTAAAATATTGCCTGTTGAAATAGCAGCAGAGAATTTGTATCCATTGTGAAACTCTATTTTAGAGCTACTATCTACCACTAATTAGCTTTCCACAGTGTAATAGTTAAAATATAGCATTATTATCTATCATCTGTCAAATCTTTTGGTCTGAAATATTGTACTAAAAATAAATTTTTTAAAAAAGTGAATTAGTTTTATTTTTAGAACTATTTTAGTTAGCAAAAATAATTGAGTAGGATGTGCAGAGTTCTTGTATATGCCTTACCTGTTTAGAGGACCAAATACACACTAAATGATTTTTTACATATATAATAAATGGTTTTAATGTGGAACCACTTCCAAAACACTGTCGGAATGCAATGATGCATCTGGCATGAGGAAATATAATCTATGATTTTTCTAGTTTTAAATATCTACTTGGGAGTGAGAGATCCAGCCACAGCCATGGTGGAACCTAGGCAGCTGCAAAAAAAAGAAGCAATTCGCCCACCGTCCTCTTGGTGAGCGCCTTCCTCCAGCGTGAGCCAGGAGGAGACCCAGCAGTGTCTCCTGTGAGCCTACCGGTGGGTGGGCTTGGAATCAACATCCTGACACCCCCGCCCCGTTAGCAACTGGGGACAGAGGTCTGAGCATATCTTGGAGGATGACTGTATGCAATATAGCAAATATGAGAGGTCTCCTCTATCTTCTATTTAAAAGCAAATGTTGTTTTCAGTTTTGTTTCGTTATGATTAATTGCTTTACTCTATTCAATATTCTCTTTCAATTGATTTTATAATGTTCTGTCTTTGATTTGATTTTGCTATACCTAATTGACTAGACAACTATTGTGAAGATAATGAGATATACTATGGTACCTATTACTGTTATCCCGGTAACCTGCTGTGAAGTTCTGTACCAAATTCACTGCACTGTCTCAATTGGGTTTGTTCTGTCTTGTTCTGTTGCATTTCTACTACCTCCAAAAAATAAATAAATATCTACTTGGCTATATATGCATATTTTTGTATCACCTTGTTTCTTAAAATTGTTCTTCTGGCATGTGGATATTTATATTTACTATACAATTATTAATTGAAATTAGTAATATTAATATAAAATCATAATATATACTTCACATATCAGGAAATCTAAACATGCAGTAAGATTTTTAAAAAGGGCTGTCTTGTAATTATAAAAAAAATCTTACTATCTCTGTAGACTTTTCTTTGAAATAAGTAAAACTGAGTGCCCAGGGCACAGTAAGAGCTAAATAAATGTCATTTTCATGTGCATCTGGAAATAGTGTTTAATTCAGTTATATAATATTTTCCTCTTCCTTAGGGCTTAGCCAGTGATTCTTCATATAAATTTTGTGCCAACAAAAGGCCACTTTCATCTCACATATATAGCCACAGCCCACAATTTGTGGACTTGGAAATAGAGTTCTTTCTTAGGGAACTGCTAACTTGTTTTTGCCAATAAGTTTGACAGTGGGCATTAAACTTTAAAGCCATTAATAGCACATTAATGGGATAGCAAAAAACAAAACAAAACAAAAAACCCCAGAAAGCAAGCAAGCCTGACTCTTCCATAGAATATCCCAGATTATACATGAGCTACATGTATGAAAATTCACAAATGACAAAGTGTAAAACTTCTGCCACAATCATCATACTTTCCCAGCCTGGCATGATCAAACCATTGTTCTGCTGTACACGCTATAGGGACAGTAATCTGGGCGACATAATGAAGTTAGGACACCACAGCTGTTCATCGCAAACTCATGTAATTGGACCAGTGCCTTGTACAGGACAATTTGAAATAAGTTTTTGTAGTCAAGAGAAAAGATAGGTCATATGTGTCAACTTATACTTAGTACATCAAAACTTACAGAGAATAAAACGGGCACTTTAAAGAAATTATAAGTTGAAAAACTTTAACATTACAATCCATTCTCTTGTTAAGAGAGTGGAAAGTTACTGAAATAAAATAATAGGAAGTAAATAACAGGGGCTTTCTCAGAAGCTCCTGTGGTGATTCTCAGAGAAAAGCATGTGTGCACATTTGTGTGTCTCCCCTAGTTGTGTCAGTCGCATGCAACTTCACACTTGTGCTTTGGCAATTTGTTCAGTAGCTAACCACCTCTATTTGTTTGGAGACTGCATTTTCCTGTTATTTCAAATGAGCTGGTACTCTCTTCTGTTTCCTCTTTGAATCCGCTGTTTTTAAGATGTCGCCCTGTTTGATTGCTCTGAATATCCAGTTATCAAATAGGTTTTGTGAAAGCTATAATCACTTAGATGAGTGAGCTCTGTCTTATTAACATTGGAGTGATATTCCTTTTAGCATTTGATATGGGCAAAGCTGGAACCATCTGAAATTATTATTGTTTTATTTTGTTTTTTAATTTTTGCTTTTGTTTTCATTTTTCTAGTACTGGGGATTGAATCCAGGACCTTTACACTCAACTACACTGACACTGCTTTTTTTGGTTTATTTTGAAGCAGGATCTCTCTAAATTGCTAAATTATGTAGTCTGGACTTAAACTTGTTATTCTCAGGTTCCAGAGTGCTGAGATTATACGTGTGCATAAGCACGCCCAGCTGACAAAATATCTTTTAACCAAAATTCCTTCAAGCTTCCTTAAAAATAGAGGTTATGCGTGTTGAACTTACAACTGTTACATAGTGAATGAACTGACTATACATCCTGACAGAAATTATTTTTTAAAATAAGGAATTGTCATGCCAAATGTTCTTTGAGAAATGTATTCCAAATTGTTCCCTTAACAGCATCCCTAATGAACTTCATCTTTTTCTTACCTTAGACCTTATTTTCAATTGTTGCTCAGCTCCTAGCATGTTTCTAAGCAATGCCTCAGTTCATGAATATTTTCATTTGCAAACAAATTGATTCACAAACAGAAACACTTAGCAAAATTTTGTTTTCACTTGCAAACTTTGAGTCAGATAACAAACCATGACCATGACCACATTTCTACACAAACACAAATGTGGCCATCTTTACCAAAATTGTACAACCATGTAATTTTGTGAATTGAGGTACTACTATACAACATTCTTAAGTTACTTGCTGGTTTTAATTAAAACTACAGTGATTTAATGTTTGCTAAGTTGTTCTAGCTCTCTAGATCACTCGTGGTTGCATGGATGTAGCGGAAGGAGCAACAGAGAGAGACAGGAATCTGAGGCATAGTTTTCTTTAACTTATCTCTGGTCTCACATTCCAGGGCTTCTCCATGTAACTTCTTAATGAAAGTCTGGACCCTCGTATATTGTGGCTACTTACATTGAGGGAGTAGCTCAAATCCTGTGCAAGTGATGCACTGTCATAGAGAAGTACTGCTGGGTGGACTGGTAGCTTAAATACCTATTTATTTATCACAGTTCTGGAGACTTCAGAATAGTAGATGAAGGTTCTAGGCACAGAACCTTCTGGTGAGGGCTGTCTTTGTGGACAGTAGATGTCCATCTTTACATGCTTTACATGTCCTCCCATCACCATTCTTTGGAGAGAAATGGAAAGAGAGAAGTCAATTCTGATGATACAGACTTTAATCCTATAAAATGATGGTCTCAAGCTTAAGATTCTATCTCCAAATACAACCTTACTGAGGAATTAAGGATTCAGCATATGAGTTTTGGGGAAATACATTCAGTCCATGAAACTGCGTATCATGATGCTACTTCTATTTTACTTACCAAGGCAACTCTGGCCATAGAAGAAACTCAGATCAGTGTGACTGGGGCTTATGGGATAGATTTGAATAAAGGCTATTGCATTTCATTTTGAGTTCCTAATGTGATGTTTCAGCGAAGGGCTCTTGAAAACAGCTCTTCTGATTCCACTGCTTGATTTAATATTGTTTTCCTGGAAAGATTTGTTTCATCACCTTTTGAGGAGCCTTCTTTAGCTTAAGCCATTAAAGATTCCTCCTCCTTGTCACCATGGATCTTGTGACAGTCAGACAAGCACAAAGTTGTGCGATAAATAAAGCACATCCGATATGATACCTCCATGAACAAGAACAAATGTGGAGAGAAAAATCACCCCTCATTCTTCATTTCTTTTTTCCTATTAATAACTTGCTAGTATATATAATAAAAGGTGATAGTAAATGATAATCCTTGCAAAGAGAGCATTTTGAGAAGGCCATCACAAGATAAATTCATTCTACTCATTAAAATTATTTTAACTAAACAGTACATAGACAATAAATTAATGTATTCTGAATCTATTGCTCATGATACAATGAATTATGAAAAATTATTACCCTCACTTCCATTCCTTGTTTTTTGCTATGAGATATAAATTTTGAATTCTGTATGAACAGAATTCAAAATTGCTATGTTTAACCTGCTCATTAACAATGCAATACTAAAGGAGACACAGACAAAAACAGCACAAAAATACTTCACTGATCCTTTACCATCTTATTCCTTTATGCCTTGAATCATCCATTGTGTTAGACTTACTAATAGTTCAGAGAATCAAAGTTTACATTGCAGGAAATGTAGTCAGTGAAATTTGCATGTTGGGCATGGCTAATCTTATTACACCTGTGATCACATAGACTTACAAGACTTACACCCACTCCTTTCAGGCTGTCCACTGTCTTGTTCTCAACCACAACCTGTTTTGTATCTCAACCTCTTCCACTTTTGAGATCCTTCATCCACAAATGAATATGAATCTCTATAAAGAATAATTTAAATCCTTGGTTCTCTTATTTCTTTCATTAAGTTGTATAGGGGCCTCACTGTCCAGTGTGTAGTCCTAAGCCGTGGCAATTACTCTTCCAAAGGAGCCTTAATTATTTTAACTGGATTTTGAAAACTGCTGCTCCCCCAGTGATATCCTACTTGTCATTACTAGTATGACGTCAACTACATTCGGGTGCTAGCTTATAATGTACGTAACAACTTAGGCTATGGAAAACAGAATAATTAATACAAACTCTGTGACTATCCATGTTAGTAAGGCAGACGTCATTCTGATATCAGCGATCTGTTATATCTTTAATATTCCCATAGGTTTTATAGTGAATCATGACGAGAATTACACTGCAAAACTTCAGATTTTAACTCACATAGGGTATACGTCTTCAGCATTTAATTATAATTTTAAAGGTTTCCTATTACATTTTAAAAACTCAATTCTTTAACAAATTGTATTAAGTAGTTTTGTTTTGGTAATAGTGAAATATTTTCTTCAGGAAAATAAGTTGTAACTTTTCAATTATACAGTTATTTCATTAAATATATATTAATGAGTATAAGAACCTCCAACAAAATTTTCTTCAGAGTTTTATGTGTAGATCAGAAGAATAAGTTCAGGAAGTTCATGCGTTGGTGATAATTATGTCCTTCCTTTCTTTCTTTGCCTCTTTCTTTGTTTCTTTCTTTCTTCTTTCTTTTTTCTTCTCTTCCTCTTTCTTTTGATAGATGTACACATGACTCAGTTTAAAAGTAGTCATTAGTTTACTTCATAGTGAAATAGATTTTTATGTACCATATGTTCATACAGAATTCAAAATTTATATCTCACAGAAAAAAAGCTAGCTTTAGCTCTTTTTAAATTTTTTAAAAAATTTTATTTGTTTATTTATTTATTTGTGCCGGGGGATCCAACTCATGACCTTGTGCTTGCCAGGCAAGCACTTATGCCATTGAGCTAAATCCCCCGGCCCTAGTTTTAGCTCTTAAAAATTTGTTGCATAAATATTTAAATATTTCATAAAATTAAGAAAAAGTTATTGCCATGCACAAATGGCAATGAATCAGGGAATCACTCCTTTGCATTTAAAAATGGACCTATTTTAAAATATGAATCTTAAAAACATGTAAAAGGCCCAGAACCACCACGGTGGCCCACTCTGCCACCGAAAACTTAGCGGAAGCCTGCATCAGGGGTGAGCTGCCCAGAACCTCCCCCCAGGGCCTGCCCTGCCACCGGGAACATCGAGGAGGCCCGCCCAAGACTGAAAACTGCCCTGGACTGCTTCAGCTGGGCCCACCTCCCACCTGGAACGTCAGAAGATCTCAGCGGGATCCAGTTAGTGTGAGAAAATTTGGAACTTTGCTCCCAGGTGGCGAACTTTGGACTACACCGGATTGACTGTATCTGTGTGGTGAGTATACCCCTAAAATAGAGGTGTACAGGGGATAAACAGGGCCAATAGTAAAACCCCCTACAACTAACTGTACGACTTTGTTGTGTCTGAAAATAGTGTGTGTGATCCCCTCCTACACATAGAAAACACCAGGCAGAGTGAAAATGACAAAACGAAAAAGCAAATGCAGTCTCAAACATATAGTTCACCAGAAGCAAGTATAGGAGACATTGAAATAGAGGACCCCAAAAGTAACACACCGGGAATCTCTGAAAAGATAGTGAGTGAAATAAAAAAACAACTGCATCAGGCTATAGAGGAAATCAAATTAGAAGTACTCTCCCATGTAAAGATAGAGATAACAACTTTAGTAAAGGAGTTGTTGAATGCAGCTAAAGAAAAACTAGATAAAAAACTACATGAGCATGGGAAACTGATTGAAACTTTGAATGAACAATATAGAAAACAAGCAGAATTCATGAAACAAACTCAAAGAGACATCCAAGAGGC
This sequence comes from Hydrochoerus hydrochaeris, assembly GCA_004027455.1. Classification (NCBI taxonomy): domain Eukaryota; kingdom Metazoa; phylum Chordata; class Mammalia; order Rodentia; family Hydrochaeridae; genus Hydrochoerus; species Hydrochoerus hydrochaeris. The sequence continues at coordinate 196,185 of PVLA01002619.1, read as the reverse complement.
AAAAAATTCTATTGAAAGCGTGAAAAACCACCTAAAGGAAGCTGAGGATAGGATTTTGGACCTTGAGGACAGGATCACAGTTAGTGATCAGGAAAGGATAGAACTTTTAAAAATAACAAAGCAGCATAAAATGACAATCCAGAAGCTTCATGATGATGCCAAGAGCAACAATATAAGAATAATGGGCATTAGTGAAAATATAGGAGTCCAGGCAAATGACATACATAGAGTATTTACAGAAATAATAGCAGAAAATTTCCCAAACATGGGAAAAGAATCTGATATGCAGATAAGTGAGGCATATAGAACACCAGTCACAATCAACATAAATCCACACCCAGACACATAATAATTAATATCTCAGACATACAGCATAAAAACAGAATATTAAAAGCTGCCAGAGAAAAGACACAACTCACCTATCAGGGAAAGCCCATTAGAATCATGGCAGACTTTTCAGCACAACCCTTAAGTCAAGAAGAGCTTGGAGTGAGGTATTTCAAGCCCTGAAAGAAAACAACCTTCAACCCAGACTGATGTACCCAGCAAAACTTTCATTCAAATTTAATGGAGAAACAAGATACTTCCATGACAAAGAATAACTGAAGAAATTCATGTCCACCAAACCAACCCTAGAAAGAGTACTGAAAGACATACTAGACAGAGACAAAAATGACTACAATCCCCAAAGCAACAACAGAAAGAAACATTCAAGTAGGATAAGCAATTAAATAAGAGGAAAAGCAGAAAGAAACAACTGGAACATAACATGGCAAAATCGAGCCAGTACATGGAAATCCATATGGAGAATTCTCAGAAGACTAGGATTGGAAGCCCCATTCAATCCAGCTATCCCCCTCCTGGGTATTTTCCCCAAAGAACTGAAAAGTTCATATCACAGTGATATATGTGCACCCATGTTCATAGCTGCACAACTTGTGATAGCTAAATCCTGGAAATAACCAAGATGTCCATCAACTGCAGAGTGTATGAAAAAGATGAGGCATTTTTATACAATGGAATATTACTCAGCTATAAAAAAGGATGACCTTGAGGCCTTCATAGGCAAATGGAGACAACTTGAGACTATCCTCATTAGTGAAATAAATAAGAATCATATTTATAAATATCATATAGTGTCTCTAGTGTAAAAAGTAAATAAGAACTACAAGAGTAATAAAACCAAAAGGTGTAATTGCTATTGTAAAAAAGAGAGGAAAAGAAAGTGCTCTGAGGGATATAACTGCATGTATGTTTGAGTGTGTAAAATAGATGACCATATTGCTGAATCTTTGTTGGATCTTTGAGCAGAACTATTTGTAGTCTGACTGTTTGAATATTTACTATGTACCCTTTAACTTTGTAACTTGAACAACTACATCCAGGATGACAGTATGTAATTTATAAATTACTGATTTCTTAGTGGGGCTTTTTCTCATTCTCCTTTTTCTTTCTTTCCTTTAGAATTCTGTATTGTTGTTACCCTTTTTTCTGTATTGTTTTTTTTTCTCTTCTCTTTAAATAAAGTTTTAAAAATGTGTAATTGCTATTGTAAAAAAAGAGGAAATAGGAAGCACTATAAAAGATATAGCTACATGTAAGTTTAAATGTGTGGGATGATGACCATATTTCTAGGTTCTTCTTGGATTGCTGAACAGATCTGTTTGGACTCTCACTGCTTTAGTGTCCACTTTGTGTGCTTTAATTTTGTAACTTGAAAAACTATTTCTAAAAGAACAATATGTAATGTATCAACTAGTGATTTCTTAGTATTTATCTTCTTTTCTTGAAATTCTGTAATATTTCTACCTTTTTCCGGCTTTTTTTCTCTTTAAATAAAAAAAAGTATAATTGCTATTGTAAAACAGAGAAAATAGGAAGTGCTATAAAAGATATAACTGCATGTGTATTTATGTGTGCAGGATTGTTACCCATATTTCTTAGTTCTTGTTTGATTGTTGAACAGATCTGTTTGCAGTCTCACTGCTTGAGTATCTATTTTGTGTGCTTTAATTTTGCAACTTGAACAACTATTTCAAAAAGAGCAATACATAATTTATCAACTAGTGATTTCTTACTGTTTATGTTTTTTTTGAAATTCTGTAATATTTTTCTCCTTTTTCTGTTTTATCCCTTTAAATAAAAAATTTTTAAAAAAACATGTAAAAAAATAAGTGAATCCTGAATTGCAAAAAATATGATGAAGTTGGGATTATTCTCTATCCTCCTTCCATCTTAGATCTAATGGATTTTTTATTTGTCTTGTGGTTAAGAACACTTATTATGTGATCGTCTTCTCTCTCAACATAGCTGGGAGGACAGAAATATTGCACAGTGTATATCTAGAATGACTTCAACTGCCACCCTTGGAACTTTATACCCAATACACCTCAGCTCTCTGTTTTCTCTGTTCCCCAACTCATTGCAGTTAGTTTCCTACTTTATGTTTGTCAATTTGCTGGGGGACCTTCTGTAACTTGAATCATTATTAATTTTCTTATCTATAAAATGTAAGGGATAAAATTTATAATAAATATCATGATATTATGTGAAGATTAAATTAAATATTTTCCATACTACTTAATAGAGTGTAGGCACAGTAGAAAATATGATACAATTTTATAGACATGTGTTTATAGTATAATATTCAATCCATATTATTTTCCATGTTTATAAAGAACAAAAGGCAAAAAATTACCTATATATCCTTCAATTAAAAAATACTTTTACCAGTTTTTTTAAATCAGTGGATCTAAATATACTTTTATCTCTACTACTAAATATTATTTAATTTTTATATCAATTCTAATTTTAATAGTTTAGAATGAAAAATCATTGTATATAATAAAATATTATTTAATTTTTTAGTTCTTATAAAGTATAAATACTATAATTTCTTCTGGAAAATTCTTTATTAAGCATTGTGATATATAACTAATTCAGTTATTTTTCAATTATATTAATTTACATAACTCTATATAGGTATGCCATCATATTATTTTCCCTTTGATATTTTAACTATATTCAGATATATATTCTTTTTATCAGAATATTTATATTGGAAAATCTGTTGCAGAATTTATGAATATTTTCAGCCTCACTGACTAATGCCAAATCATTCCTAAATATGTGATTTTCCTGTAAGAATCGAGAAGTTGTATTTCTCCCACATTACTGGAATTTTTAAGATTGTCATTCTTTTAGCTATCATATCATTACAGCCATCACACAATGCTGTACTTTTAATTTTCACCTCATATTATAGCTTCTGTCATACACAAAATGTATAATAACTATTTGTGAGGGTTATCTTGGCTGTTTGCTAATTTCATCCTAGTCTATTTCTTTTCATTCACTGCACATCTCTCTTCTCACTCCAAGTAAGAAAAACTCATTTCTAGTTGTGAAGATTCCTAGTTTGCCTTGCTCTGTATTATTAGATATTGATGATTCATTTTTGTTAATTTTTATTTCTTATTGTTTTTTGGTACTCCTCATGTTATGTCAAATAGGAATATTTTGTATATTTGTTCTATATCAATCTAACCTAATTATCACTGTGTTGTCTCAGAAGATAAGTACATTTCAGCAATCAAGTGAGCACATTATTTGGTTGAATTAAACATTTTTAAATAAAAATTCTTTATATAAAAGTATCCAGCAATGAACACTTCTAACTCACTGAATATCAATTATTTTGCCTATTAAAATACATACTTACTCGAAGTCAGAGTATATAAACCAATGATTCACTGATTGATGAGATATACTATTATTGCTTTTATCAAACATAGCAAATATTATTTTGTTTATTTTCCTCAGTATCAATAGTGATCAAATTTTCTAGTAGATCATGTAGGCCATTACACTTTTCAATAAGTATTCAAGAAAACTAGGTTGCAGTTTTTTAAATAAAATTTTCAGTAAATAATGTCAGCATGCCCGTAATTACTGCTATATCCTATATTTTAAAAACTGCTTAAGCAAAAGTTTATTTAACTCACACAACATGTTAAACAATATGTTGATCATGAAAGGCTTTAAATACATGTAACACAAGTTTCCTGCCTTTAATGTGCCTATTAAAGCAATTGCCTTGATGATAGCAATTCCTTCATAAACTCAGTGCAAGATGTTTAAGGACTTTTATGGGAACACAAGACAAAACATCCAATGAGATGGATGATTAACTTAGTAAGCTTTCCTAGAAGTTAGAAATGAGGAACATTTTAGATTTCTTCCCATCAGAAGCAAATGCTATAAATTTATGTTGTTTTAAATCACTGCTTGTCATAATTTGTTACAGCACTCATAGTAAACTAATAAAGCTTCTAATATATGTGAAACATTGGACTAATTATGGACAAAGTAATATCATAAAGTCTTCACTTTCAGGCAAGTTTTACAGCAGTGGAAAATACAGGCAAGCAAGTACAATATTATACATGACATAATCCAGATTGTGATGAACACAAGGAGAGATACAGACCCAATGAAACAGCTTCTTATACTGTCTGTTCTACAGGTGCTGACTGAGAGATGACTTCTAACTCTGGACATGGAAAAGAATGTTTTCCTGAGAAAATTTGTAAAAATATACCTTGGTCTCAACAGAGAAGCAGCAGAAACTAGTGTATCTCTTAGGCATATTGAGCAATATGATAGGTAGCTACCAAGTCTGTTCTGTGGTTGATACACTGTGTCAATTTGAGCTGTTTAGCTGGTTAAGTACCTCAGCAGGGAGCCAGAGTCCTTACTTGGTAAACATTCTCACCCTTTGCAAGAGGAGGGCAAGATTTTCTGACTGCAGCACAAGGCTTGGGAGCAGGGGAGAGCTGTGGAAAAGACAAGGGAGGAAAAGAGGCTTGCTCTCCCCACCCCACCTTTTGCTCTTACTGCTTTGCTGTCTTCTGCTGCCTTGAAGTGTTGCCCCTGTGCGAAGTCAAGCTGCCTTGGAGCCAGTTGAAACCTCCACAGACTGTGACTGGAATAATGCTTTCCTTCCTTAATTTTGGGTGTGAAGCATTGTAACCAAGTAACCAAGGCTGTCTGTGCATGCAGTAGCCAGTTGTAACACTCTGAGATGAAAGGCATCCCACGGAAGAAACCTCCAGACACTAACAGAATTTGATCTTATGTCATTGTACTGAAGTAACCAGAAATCTGAATTTCTTCCAGACTTCTAATTCATACATTTTAATTAAGCCTTTTAAAAAAACTCTTTTTTTTTTCAGATGAAAATATATTAGGTGACATACACCAAATAATAAAAATAAGGCAAATTTATAATGAGCTGGAGGAAGAATAGTAACATTGAACAGTATGAAAATATCGTAATTTCAAAAAGATCTTGGCATGTTCAAAGAATAGAAAGTATCTCAGTTTCAGGAGTATTTTAGGCAAAGACAAAAATGTAAGGTTATGCTAAACTACTGAGAAGAACAAAATCATGCCAAAGGAGAGCTTATAAACTGGAAAGAGAGTTTGGATTTTATCAAGTATACAACACTGATACGTTTGTTAAAGCTACTGTATTTAGCACATGTTTACATTGTTTCTGGCTTTGTTGTTTCTACTTTTCTAGATTACTCCAACCTAATGTATTGGAGAATTTTAAAAGAATATGCAAAAGAAAGTTAAATGTGAATGTAGCTAGTGATGGTTTGGGTTAAAACTATTATAAGTAGGGATCAGTAGAGATGTCAGAATGCATGCTGATGGTTGAAAGAATCAAGCTTTACAAAGAGACAGTGGTGAGGGGAGGAGGAGTAGAAATTATTTATGACCAGATAATAGAGAGTTGGAGATGCTCTTTTCTACTGTGGAAATCAGCAACGCTATTTAGGAATTCAGGGCTCATTCCTGAGATAATAATTTCTTAAAAACTTCCTCCAGGTGATTCATTTAACTGGACATTAATGAATGAAGCTCTGAAATGCCAGAGATTTCAATGGGCAGATGTATCTGAATCACACTGAAAATCAGAGAACACACTACAACATGCCTTGAGGATTTTTAAAGCTTCGGTCCAAGACCTCCTGCAAGTCGGGCAGAACTCTTGGCCTGTCCTAAAGAACATGAGCTTGAGAAAATCCTACCACTTTCTGAGAATTGCTCTGATTTATTCCATCTGTTAATGCATCTAGCAAAACAGGCTTCGAGACCAAGCAGATTGATACCCCTGTAACACAACAAGCCAAATTCACCTGCATACCCTGGATGACAACCTGATGGATCAAACAACGGAACAGGGGACTTGTAATGATTTAAATGTCTTTTCTGAGGTAAACTCAAAAAGTTTGATCCTTCCTAAGAGCAATCCTATCATTGGTAAATTGCAAGGTGCAGTTCTTTCTTCTATTTTAATTTCTTTTAAATGAAAAAATATTTTTTTTTGAGACAAGGTCACACTATGTAGTGCAGGCTGGGCTTGAACTCTCTTCCATAGCCCAGGTGGGCTTTAAATTCATGGAAATCCTCCTGCCTCAGCTTCCCAAATATTAGGGATTACAGGTTGCACCACCACATCCAGCTGCAAGATATATTTCTAAGAGTGAATAAACCAAAAGTTTTTTAGAATCTCATTATATTTTGCATTCTATGAAAAAGCAGAATCATTAAATTTATTTTTTCTTCATTTTCATTTCTTAAGCTACAAAGCCTACCGTTCTTAATCTTCTCAGAAGGTGCTTAAGTAGTATATACCTCTTCGTTTCTAAAGTTCTAAACTGCTCTCTTTCTGTTTTTGCCTTTCTACATTTAAGTTCACTTTCACAATGCGTCTCTCAAACAAAAACTATTCCATGCTTTTCTGCCACCCCCTTTGAGTATTTTTGATTTTCACAGCTCCATCTGTCTTGCCGAACATGTAAATCAGATACACTTTTCACTGTGTTACTGCTGATAGTTTTGCTTTGGGTTTCAGTACTGCTTTGTCTAGAAATACAGTTTAGTACACACCCTCAGAGCCCATATAGGCTCTAAATATAAAAGAAACAAAACAAAACAAAACTCTCAAAAAAAAAATCAAACAAATGAAGTGCAAACAGGATAATCCTTAAAGACTGGTATGGACTAGCTCTTAAATGTACCCCAAATTCTAACATGCTGAATGATCAGTTACTAACTATAAGGAGATGGTGGGCCCTTTAGAGCCTTGTTTTATTGGAAGGAAGTTAAATTGTGGAGGGTGTGACCCAGAAGGGGAAATTGAGACTCTGGCTACTTGCTTTCTCTTTTTGCTTCCTGGTCACCACTAGATGAGTAGCTTTTCTCATTCACATACTCCCCAGAATGACACTCGGTGCCACCACAGACTCAAAGCAACAAAGCTTTTTTTTTTTTTTTTTCATGGACCGAAAACTCTTAAACTACTTGTCAGAATAAATCCCTGTGCTTCATAAATTGACTTTCTCATGTATTATTTCACAATAGCAAAAAGTTGACTAACTCACAGGCCTCCTATAGGCTTTATGACAAGTGAAAAGTCTGTTGTTTTATACTTGCACATCCAAGGCAAAATATAAAATAAGGAAAATATGATAAATGTAATTTAATTATAGCATCCTAGAACTTCATAGCTGTTTGGACCATTAGGGATAATACAACTTGGGATTATGAGCAGTAATTCAAATCTTATTATCAGACTTCTAGGGATATGATACTGTATCCACGATTTGTGATTTACATAAATTATCCGTAGTGCTGTAGTAAACCATCATTTTAACAAAAAAGTTCATTCCCTGGAAGCTTTTTTTTTCTGAACATTGTTAACAAGGAAAATGTACCAGTGCCATGCAGCTGTTCTCTTTGCAGAACTGGATTTATCGAAGGCCAAGTTAAAGCAATGAGCTACAATTTGGCCACAGCTAGATATAAATCTGTTGTTGTTGCTGTTTTTGTTGTTGTTTACCTTGAATTTGTATTAAGCGTGGTGCTGGCTGAGTCATGGAGGTCCTGTGGAAGGCTTCATGGATGAAACATTACAGATCACTGTTCAGACTGAATAGAGAATTTAAAGATTACTTCAAGCCAGTAACTGGTGATAAATTCATGTTTAACAGATGGTAGAATGATGAATTAGACACAGTCCAGGGCTTTGCCATAATCTTAGCAAATTTGCATGTTCTAGCATGAGACTCATGATTTCCCAGCATGTAGACTTTTATAGAAAGATGGCTACAAACAGCATATTCAATTTGAATAAGTCTAAGTTCTTATGAGACTGTCATCATTAGTTTTTGGAAAACTGTCCACCCCCAAATCTTAATTCATTCTTTCTATCTCACAATTTTGATGTATTAAACAACACATCTGCCACCTGGTAAGCAAAGTAAAAAGACAACTTTTTAAAAATTTATTGTATTTTTCAGGCTCTGACATAAATTATTGGCCAGCTGCTTCTCTAAATATAGATTAAAGGAGGCTACTTAGGAGATGGAGAACAAAACGTCACATAAATATGGATCTATTGTAATGCTAAACTCATGTTGCAAACTCCTGCCTGTTTATGGCATTTTAAAAGTTTGAAGTGCAGTAATATACTTTCCTCCACTTTTTTGAAAATCAAATTTAGTTTAAATTATTGTCTTAACTGATACATAAAATACCAGAAACTCGATTCTGGGATTTCAGAGTCCCAAAATTATGAGAAATAAATATATTTTGCTTGACTTTCAGGCATCATTTGGTTATATAGCAATTTGACCAGACCAAAACAGCAACTTTCCATTTCATATCCTCCAGTATTTTCCCACTAGTTCTCTCTGATGTTTAAAATTCTTCCATTTTTTGTGTTCATGGAATTGTATTCAATATCTTCCCCTATACACATAGTCATGGACAGAGGTTTCTGCTGTCATGTTTAAGTTGCTTGGTGCAGTATTTCTCTGTCAGTGGTCTTTCCAGCCTTTTGTTGTAGAAGAGACATTGATAGCAGCTCGTTTAATTTCCAACCAAAAGAAAGACATCTGTACTATATTTATCCAACATTTAGTCCAGTGGTAATGATTGTGATAGGGAAGGGAGGTGCTGTCCTTGCTGAGTCTCTGTGGGAACCTCTGTCTTTGTGTCTTAGGAATGAGTGTTTTGGCAAAAGTTCTTTCTTGGACACCAGCTAATTGCTAATGCAATTTGTTTTCAGGACTGAAACTTCACCCTTCATTTGAAACATTTAAAAATTATGACTTTGAGTTTATATTTAGTAATGTGCCAACAAAAGCACAACATCTTCTATATTTGAACTAAATTGAAATTCTGAGTGGAAGTTTTAAACCAGCTACCTTTACTGTTTTCCTCTTAGTTGAAAACAATTTCATGGTTGAAAATCTTAGGATAGACTCTAATTAAAGTAACAATACCAGGTTTCACCTGACTTTATAAACCCCAACTTTGACTTTAGTTCTTGAACATGTTTCATATTGATTTTAAATGATTAATCTTTAAAGATTCAAATAACTTTATATAAATATGTATATTTTACAATGCATACATTCTTCCATTGATTCTGCTAGTATTCAGTTTGTTAAAAAACTATCTCTTTGATGACATTTTGCTACATCATTGTTAAGAAAATATAATTTTGAACAAGCAATTTTTGAAAAGTTGGGTGGAAATCAGAGGTAATTTCTTGGCTTGTGATAGAACTCACGTTTATCTTAATGTATATAGAATTAACAAGCAGGTAGTAAATTAACAGTTAAATTGAATAAAGTCAATGTTACAAAAAAGTCAGTAGTTTACAAGTGAAGACTCATTGAAAGAAAAATTTAAGGAATTATTTAAGTATAACAAATGAGGATGAATTCCCCTAAGCAACAGTTTGTGTAAAATTTAACATTATCACATGATGTTTCAACAATTTAAATTATTTTCTGAATGAATCCTAAGGTTACATGTACCACTGTTTCTCACAGTGTTAAAGATAATCTAAAGGGGAAATGTGCACATTTTTCTTTTACTTTAAAAATATTGCATTATAATTGAAAGATATTATCTATGATTTCTTTATACATTTTTAACTTCAATAAAATTAGTAGGTAATATATTATGTTGATGTTTCATTCATATTTGAAAAACAAAAGGTTGTGATATTTTTTATTCTTTTAAGAGTAGCTAAATACAAGTCAGAAAGAAAAATTTCAGTTTTTGGCATTAAAACAATTCCCATTCATTAAAAAGAATCAAACAAAAGAAATCACAATACAATTGTATCTATTATATTTTATTGAATAAATAATAGAGTATATAGTCTGATAGCTATCTTATCTGATAGATATCTACATGGAAAAATATGATTCTTCAGAATATTATCAAAGAATATCAGCATGTGATCTCTTCCCTGAATGGAAATGAAAAAGGACAATGAGAAATATGAATATAATTCAGTTATTATTTACCCACCATGGAATTTTGTACAGGAAGTCAAGTTTGCCTCTGTTTTCTAAGTGAAAAGATCTTTATTAGAAAGTAAACTTTAAAGAAGCAAAAAAATGACATGGTCACCAATATGGAAATACCAAATACCTTAGGCATATGAAAACAAAATTGCTATTAAAAGTAGCTCAGAATCCTACATATCACTCACTTTATGCCAGATATTGAGCATCAAATGTGATTTCTAATTTTCACCACAACCCTGATTTAGCACTTTCTGTATGAAAACCTTGACATTTGTCTTGCTTATTTGATTGCTGGGTACTTCGCAGCTTCAAAGATCCTCGTTGAAATTTAACCTGAGGCGTGTACAACGGCAAAGTCTTTCCTGTCACCTGGTATTCTGCCTCCTTACTGCCTGTGTGCACCGAAGCAGTTCTTCTGGGCAACACATCTCAGAGCAGAGTGTTCAGCTTTAGCGATCTGCTATGCTGCGTGGCAGGGGACAGTTCAGCGTCTCAGCTACATTATCTCCAGAATGGGAAAGGGATCGATGGTGTCACCTCGTACAGTGTCTTAGAAGCTCAAATCAGTTGCTTAGTGAAAACAATTATTTGCTATGAAGCTGTAGCAGAGTTGAGTAAGGGCCACCTAGGTGTTGCTACTATTCTGACTTTCCACTTTGGGTCTTGATTTCATTACCTAACTTCATTAATGAGGATGATAGTAACAGCCAATGAGACTCTTCAGGGGTCAAATTTGAATAACCTCAAAAGCATTAAGGTAAAAATTCCCAATGATAAGTGGTGCTGATGTATTTATGTTTGCATTTCTGTGTTATGTGTTTTCTGATATTCAGCATCAGAATCATAGATTGGATGGTGAATAATATCATTTTTAGGTAAACTGTAAATTTCTAAGAGGAAATAAGCAAAAAGAAGATTCTTCTTCTTTCCAAGGATTACATCAATTAATGCAAGCAAAGCATTTAGAGCAGTGACTGGCATATAGTAAAGACTCAATAAATGTTAGCTATTATACCAGTGCATTATTCACTGTTATCCTTCCACAGGGTCCAATAAAAACCCTAATATCCAGCATGCAATCGAAGTTTGTTCGGTGGTGTCGGAAGGATGCAGAGTAAGTCTACCTGGGGGAAAGACGAATCAATGTTTACCTCTGTATATCATTTAGGTTGCCATAAAGAATGAACATTTATCAGGATAATTATTTTAATTTGAAATTCGTCACAGATGTAAGCAATCTCTTAACATCAGAAACATTGAAGCAGATGATTCCAGATAATAATCATTGCTGGGTCACGGGCACTTCAGTGATGATCACGGATATATACTTTTGCATTTAGGTGGGTAAATCATGCCAATTAAAACAACCGGCTATCTTTTAATAATAATCTATATCGATACTGTGTCTCATGTATAATATCATTATGACCATCTTGATAATGAGCATAAAATTTATCATGGAAATCCACTTGACTGTTCCCCAAAGGGCATAGTTTATTGTGTCATATGGAGTCAGCGCTTTCTTTTTTCAAATTTGAAGGGGGTTAGATCAAAAGAGATTACTAGCTCTGTTTCAAAGTTGGAAAGAAGTTGGTCCTTCAATCAAATTAGACACTATTGATATGAGGACAATTAATAATTGCAAGAAGCCCAGTGTGAAGTACAGGTAAAATATGAAAGTTAAAAACAAGGATCAAAATATTTGTGGGATCTTTCTTAAGTGTTATGTAATTTTGGGCTGAAAAGCATTTTTTATATCACAATAATATTCACACTCACCTGGCTTTCTTCCTTGATTGTTTTCACCCATTTTTTTAAAGCAAATTATTGTTGAGCAGCTATTATAGTCATCCAATCCTTAAATAAGATGCTGGAATGAACAATGTAGAAAAAATAATCCCTTTCTCCTGGAGCTTACAACTTCATGGCAGAGAAAAAAAAATCCAGAATAGTAATAAACAAAACAATGTCTTTGATATGTGAGACAAATAAAAATAACTCAAGGATAAATAAGACACACACAAAAAAGAAATAAAGGAGCTAATCGTAATTAAAGAGCATATGAAAAGAGAAAGCAGATGACTTTTTGAGTAGAGGGATATGAATATCTAGGGCAGACTTAATCTAGATGAAGGGAGAAGGTGAGTATGAAAGCCTTGAATCGGGTCTCAGTGCCTTCCAGGGAAAGGAGGGAAGCTGTGGAGAAGAGGGAGCTACAGAGAACTGGGACCGGTAACCACAGCAGCGAGTCACACACCACCCCAACCACAGGCAACTTTATCCTCAGTAGGAGAACCCACTGAAGGAATTTGAACGGGAAGCCTAGAATATCCTTGACAGTTTCAACTTGAGCGTGAAAAGTGAAAGGTTCGTAGTATATTTTGGATGACCAATTCAGTGTAAGCCCTGCCTGGTTTTCAGAAGTTGTGAGACATCTTTTCTTGGACTGGATCCAAACTCCTACTTATGAAATTATTCTGGCTCCCAAAAGGGAAGCATCTTTGAGCTGCCACCCTTCCCCCATGCCACTGTGCCTCTCACAGGTCGGGAAATGACTGAGCTGAGTTAGCATGGACAGAACCCTCTGAAACTGTAGACTAGTTGGAGTTCAGTCATATTTGGTAATAGAAATGTAATCAGCTACTCTTTAATTACACTTGATACTTTTTAACATTAAGGCATCATAATGCTCTTTATCTTTTCAGTATAATAAGTAGCAGTAACAGTACTTATTAATCTTTTTTATGTTAAAAAGTCTTCTAAAGAATAACTGGTAGAAACTCTCTCATAAATAAACCCTGCTGGATACACACAGTGACCTAGGGTTGCTATTCAGCCAAAATCTGTTGCAGATGGAGAAACGTCATTGAAAGGCTTCCTTTGTTTTTGTGGAGAAATAATCATATTTCTTCCTTGTTTGGGTTTGGAAGATATGTGTGAATCCTGACACATCACTAAGAATGTACAATGTTGCAAGAAAGCATGCAAATGAAACAGGGAGATGTTAATTTAATTCACTGGCTTCCAGCTATGTCTTTCTTAATGCAAATATTTCTTTTAGGACAGCCAAAATGTTTCAGAGATACATACTTGTGCCATGGAACACTAGGGTTAAAATCTCTCTCCTTTCTGTCTTCTTGTGATACTGAGATCTGATATGTAAGGTCATTTATGTATATCATGGCTCAGTAAAGGAAAAAGCTAGAGATACTGGTTAGGAAAGAGGTCAGCTAATTTCAAAAGTAGAGGCCAAGTATATGGTCCATAATGGCCTTTTATAAAAGCTTGTTTTTCATGATATAACTTGATTAGCCTTATAAAAGTGTTTCAGTATGACCATATTAGAGTCAAAAGTGAGTTTCCCCATTAATACTGCCCAAGAAAATTTTCAGGGGATTATTGAGACAGGCAACAGGACAGTTCAGTCATCCTCCTTTGGCTTTTCATCTTCCTGCTAAGATTACCAAGATGGATGGTAAGTGCTTCCAATCATTAAGGTGACTTTGGTGAATGGATACAATGTACTTCCAATTTTCTCAGCTCAATACACACTATAGACGTTACCTATACACTGCTTTGGGAAAGAGCTTATATTCATTTTTCTAGACAATAAAAAGTCCAAATTTCACAAACCAGTCTTTTGTCAAATAAATTTCAAAGTGATGTGATAGACTATTAGTTCTTTTCATTTGAAAAGAATTTCTCATTTTTTTAATAACTGAGCTGCTGATGAAGTATTTTCTAGAAAGTTTATATAGCTGATGTAGAGATTGGTGTGTATTTACTATATAGATTGTTCTCAGGTTACTTTCTAATTTGTTAAATATCTGTCTTGTGATAAAGTAGACTTTTTCACAATTCTTTTCTATTGTAGTCATGTTTGAAAGGCTAAAATTAAGATATAAATTTAATTACATTATTTTAGTGTTTTAGAATATGTGCTGCTGAGACAAGCACTCCACAGAGAACTGTAAGTGCATTCTGTATTCAACATACTTTAAATGAAATTTTAACAAATATTAATTTAACAAAATAATTATTGTATATATTTTGAAATTTTTATTTATTTTTGCTTTAAAGAGAAAAAAAAACAGGAAAAATTTTCAAAACAAGATAATAGGAAAGTAACATTAATTAATACTTGTATTGTTAGACTCAAATTAGTCACTCAGAGTACAAGATATAGGCATGAAGTATTGTCCAAACAACATCATTAAAACTTTTCTTTTCAATGAACTAAGAGAAAGTAGCTCTATAACTATCTTGTGTGTGTGTGTGTGTGTGTGTGTGTGTGTGTGTATAACTTGTATAGAACTATCTTGTATATATGTGGAAATCAGTATGGAGATCTCTTTAAAAAATGAGGATTAGAGACCCTATCAAACCCAGCTATTCCCCTTTTGGAGATCTTCCCCGAAGAATTAAAAACATCATACCACAGTGATGCATGTGTACCCATGTTTACAACAACACAATTTGTAATAGCTATATCCTGGAAAATTTTTTTTGTTTAAATGAATACTTTAGGTATGTAACATAGTGTGGAGTATGCATGGATAGACAACGATGTTTACTGTAGTGAAATAAATTAATGTATCTATTGTCTCACATTGCTACCTGCTTTTTATTTGTTTTTTTTTTTACTTTATTGTCAAGATCAGAGAGAAATTTGTTGAAGAATTAATCATACTTTCCCCACAACTCCATCAGCTTTTTATTGGTTGAGTTCTTGGTAGCCATTCATTTTGGAGACGGAATCTCTATGTCGTTTTAATTTTCATTTCTCAAATGACTGATGATATTGAACATTTTTCATGTATTTATTTTCTATTTGTATTTCTTCATCTGAGAAATTTATATATATCTCAAACACCCATTTTTGGATTGGGTCTTTGAATTTGGGGGAACCTGACTTTTTTGTCTGAGGAACAGTTGGCAAAATTTTTTCCCCAGTTTGTGGATTTTCTTTTCACTCTGTTGGTGGTTTATTTCAATGCACAAGAACTTTTAATACAATGAGATCCCAGTTGTTGATTTTTTTGAAGTACTTCTTGTGCAGTTTGGTTTATATCCATGAACTCTTTGCCTACACTTACGTCCTTGAGATTTCTACCTACTTTGTCTTCCAGTAGATTTAGTGTTTCTACCTTAATATTTAGATCTTTGATTCATTTTAAATTTAATTTAGTACATGGTGTAGACTGGTACAATCACTGTGGAAATCAGTGTGGAGATTCCTCAAAAAAACTACAATTAGATGTTCCGTTCCACCCTACCATTCCTCTTCTGAGTATTTTCCCAGAATTGAAAATATCCTTCCATAGTGATATATGTTCACCAATGTTTATAGCTGCAAAATTTGTAATAGTCAGCTTTTGGAAAAACCCAAATGCCCATCAACTGAGGAATGGATAAAAAATATGTGGCATTTTCTACAATGGACTGCTACTCAGCCATAATGAATGATAAATTCAAGGCTTTCATAGGTAAATGGATGCAACTAGAAACTATATGCATAAGTGGAATAAATCAGACTTGCATGTTTGAAAACCATATTAACTTGCTAGTGAAGGAACTAAAAGAGTAAATAAGATTAAAAAGTAACAATAGATATAGTAAAAGGGAAAGAAACTGCACCAAATAAAATTCTATTGTTTGATCAATTTTGCATGTCTGTATCTGGTAACTTTAGTAACTATTTTGAAGATAATTATATGCAATATATAATCACCATTTTTAAATTCTTCTCATCCTGATTTGAAATCCTGAATCTATTTTTTGTTGTTGTTGTTGTTGGTGGTGGTGTCGTTTTGCTTTTATTATTGTTTTTGTTTTCTTCTTGATTTGTCTGTTTTTTCTCTTTAAAGGAAAAAAGAAAAAAATCATATTATATTCTGCACAGTGTTCTTACCCATAGTCTGTTCTTATGTTTTGCATGAGCTCCAAACTCGTTCATCCTTCATAGTTGCCACGCTGTCTTCTCAACTATGTTTCTCCCTTGCGTTCCTTTCCCCATTCACCCAGTAAACAATACTGCATTCTCTAGCGCAGTATTCTGGATTTTGTTTAAGATTCCACGTACATTCTAACTGAAATCATACTCTGCTTCATCGCATGGTCTCTAGGCTTATCCATGTTGTGCCAACTGGCAAAATTTCACTTTTTTAGGTGCAAATAACGTTCTGTGAAACATAGGTAGCATCATATCTTCAGCCTTGTCCATTACTGGGCATTTAGTTCATCCCCATTTCTTGGCCTTTGTGAGTAATATATAGAAGTGAACGTGGGGATGCAGGCACATTTATGGGGTGACATGTTGGTTTCATTCCATGTGTCCCCAAAATAGAGATTTTGGGTCATGTGGTGGTTTTATTTTTAAATTCTTTAAAAACGCTCAAACTCATTTCCATAGTGGCTGTGTTTTAGGTCCCGATTTACACTAGTGAGACAGTACAGGAATATTTCTTAGCTTCTTGTTCCCAATAAGGTCACTAAGAATGATTAACTTTATCTTGTGTGGTCTTTCCTGTGAACTTGGCACTAAGCTAGGGAAGAATTGCATACACAATTATGAATATTTTTTTAAAAGAATTAAGCAATTTTTATGTTTTTGACATTATAACCAACCAGTTGATGATTATATAAAATTTTTTAATGTTTCAGATTTCTCATGTTTGCAATGTTAAATTTTTTAATGGGAAGTAACTAAGTTGTAATTAGGTAATTAGATAATCAACTGTAATTATATATAATAGTTCTTGGAACATAAAAATGTACAATAGTTATTACATCTGCTCCATAGTACTATTCACTCCATAAAGGTAAGTTTGCTTTTGTTTTTAGTTATCTCCAGTGTCCAGACATACATACCAAAAAAAAAAAAAATAGGCATTTCTTTGCCATAGTTAAATGAATGAAAGAGTGAGTAAAAACTTTTGCACTTTTTCCACCATTTTGCACAATTGTCTAAAATTGATAAAATTAAATGTTAAATCATCCATTTTATAGGTGATTTTGAGACAAATATATTGATGCTTTTGAATAATATTTAATTTATTATTCTGTAAAATGAGCTATTCTGTGAGGAATAATATTTTAGCTAGAGTTGAATAAACAATACTTCAAATCTTAAATGACTCCCCTGAGAATTCAAAGGTATACGATGTGATCCTTTGATACACTTAAACCTCAGTGCTTTTCATGCAGTATTTCTTTGATGCCAACCCAGAAATGAGTTAGTTGAATATTTTGATTTATAATCAAGTTAAACTCAGAAATTAGTAAAAAGAAAAAATAAGACTGTTTAAACCAAACAAAAATGAACAAAACATAAAAAGCAACCCCCAATACCTGTGTTTCAAATGTCAAGATACTTCAGTTATTTAAACATCACTGTCCTGGAAATAGCAAAATGACTTGTGTATATATTGCTGTTTGCTTTGCTTTAATTGTCAGTTTCAAATTACAGCTCTGCTTTTGATATTGAAGACATGTCTACCACCCCATTTTTATAGAGCCATTTAACTCCATTGATAACTTGTTTTAATTTTCATTCTCTGTTTGAATTTACTGTCTTAACTATTTAGTTAGTTGAGGCCTGGAATTGACACCATGTGTTTTGTGAAGTAGTAATTAGACTGTCTGATTGCCCAAATGTTTTGCAAAAATACTGACAATAATAATTTTAGTAAAATTGCTATTCTAAAGCTAGAAATTTCTTAGTGTCTCAATAAGAAAATGATCAGTAAGAAAATTTTCTCTAGATTTATATTTTTGACACCACTTAAAAATATTTGCAGCACCAGAAATACTGGTTCAAGCTAAGTCAAAGACACTAAGGACGCAAGAAAACACCTACTTGCTTTACAATAAAATGTATTTACACTTAAGTCTGATATTTACACTTGTTTATCATGTTATATTATAATCTACTGTGTGAAGTGCTTCATTAGTCACTTATATTTCATATTTTTCATGTATTGTCATAATTTGATAGTTTTAACATGTAGACATAGTGCAGTTATCAATAAAATATTCATTATACATGCCGAAGAAACCCTATAAACCTTAAGAAGTTAATTTTTTTCCAGTTAACATTATTAAACCTAAATGTGTTATAACTGTTTTGTGTATCCCAAGCTAAGTGTGTATTTTTGATGATCTAAGCTCAAGACACTATAAAGTATAATCAAAAGATGCAGAGAACAATTTTAAAATTTTTATTACATTATCTCTCTTATTATAGTTAATCCCTTTCAAAATATACCCACTCACTCCAGATATGCACATCTTCTTGCTACTTTCTGAAATAGTCTTGAAGGTCCTCTTTTATGAGTCTTTTGTTGAGGTGCTATAGCTGCTTGGATGTCTTGTATCAATGTGCACACATACCTTTAATGTTTTCTTCACTTTGGGGAAAGAATCAGAAGTTGGCTGATCCAGTGAATAAGGTGGGTGAAGACATACCAATGTTTTTTGACAGAAGTCACCTTAGACAGTGAGTGGATTAGGAAATACAGGCAGTCACTAAAAGACACAGAAGAGGATTTTCACATGCTTCAGAAAGGGGCAAAATCAACAAGACAAGGTCAAAGTGAGGGGAAGTATTTTGAGACAGATTAATGGCCATATATCTTTTGCAGTAATATAATTTAAACATTTTAAATATTCACTGTATTTTTATGACACCCAGTATATCATTTAGTTTTGTGTTTTCTATGTAAAATTAGAACAAAATTGACAACTCCATAATTTTGGCTAGTGAAAATATCTGGAAATTTGATACGTTTTTATTACAGCAATTACAGTGTACTAATATAAATTGAATCAAAACTTATGTCAATAACATAATTTTTAGAAAAATAAAAGAATCCCACCCTGGCTTTGGGGAGAGAAGACAAGGGGTGACCTAGTACAGAGCTAATGGAAACACCATGGAGACCAAGATGCTGGACTTACAAGAAGGCTCTAGGTCGCTGGAGCTTGCCATGATCTTCCAGTTGCTCTTATCTCTGACAGCACTGGAGGTGATGGCTAGAAATGACCTCTGTCAGCCTCAACCCGTGGTTATCATGGGGCCCTCCCCATCACAGCTGTTCCCAGGGAATCTTCCTAAAGGTAAGCACCACTTTTGAGGAGACACTTTTCAGAGGACCAGGCCATGATATTGGCATCCCATAAGGGGCCTATGTCACTGCTCTGTGGATATCCATGAACCACCGTAGCCATGGGCCTCTACTGGTGCAGTCACCATATTGGTATGAAGCAAAGATGAGTGCATTTCCTGGAATTGCTCTGCGATGTGACCACTGAGATGTTTGTCTCCTGGAGGACTCTGCTACTGAGAAAAAATAGGTGCTGTGGAGGAGCCAGCTCAGTGTGTGTGGCCAAGGGCACTGGAGCTTTATACATCCTTGGTACCCTCAGGGATAACCATGGCAACATCTGAGCTTCAGGAGTAGAATCAGCCTTCTTTCTTGGCATCTTTTCTTTGAACTAACAGACATTACGTTTTCCTGTTTTCCCTTTCTTCCTTTAACCTTGCCTCCATCCTAGTTCTGTTTTCCTTTTGAAACATTTCTTGCCATTTCACAGTATCTATTGTATTTTAGACCCTATTTACTCTTTGAATTTCTCACATCAGGGTGACAATATGATGCTTACACATGCTAGTCTGATTTATTTCACTAGTGAGATGGTCAAGTTGCATCCATTTATCTATAAAAGTTTATCCTTCTTTTTAGCTGAGAAGTACTCCATTGTATAAATGCCTTTATATCTTTCTCAATTGATGGGCATTTGGGGTGTTTCCAAGACTTAGCTATCACAAACCCTGCTGCTATAAATAGGGGTGCACATATAAAGTTGTAACATGATGTTTTTAATACTTCTGGGAAGATAACCAGAAGGGCAACGGGTACATTGAATGGAGTCTCTAATCTGAGCTTTTTGGGGAACCTCCACACTGATTCCCCTGTGGTTACACCAGTCCACATGCCCACCAACAGTGGAGGAGGGCTCCTTTTTCCAGAGTCCTTCGAGCGTTTGTTAATGGTTGATTTCTTGATGTTATTCATTTTTTCTGGAGTGAGATGGAATCTTGGTGTTGTTTTAATTTCCTGTCTCTCAAGTGCATTTTGTTTTTATATATTTATTTGCCATTTTTGTTTCTTCATCTGAGAAGTGTGTATTGATATCAGATGCCATTATTTGGACTGGGTTGTTGAATTTGGTGGGTCTGATTTTTTTTTTCAATTCTTTACATGTTTTTGATATAATTCTGAGGGACAACTTGATATATTTTTTCCTAGTCTGTGAGTTGTCTTTTCCCAATCTATAATTTTTCCCAAACACCCTGTTGGTGATGTCTTTTGATGTGCAAAAACTCTTTTTTAATAATAGAAGGTCCTGGTTGTTGATTCTTTGAAGTATTTTCCAGGCACTTTTGGTTTTGTTCAAGATCTCTCTGACTACACCTATGTCTTTAAAATTTTTACCAGCTTTCTCTTCCAGTATTTAGTGTTTCTGTTTTGATCTTTGGTCAACTCTTTTTTTGTGGAGCAGCAGGTGTGAAAGGATGATACACTGCAGACATTACTTAGAGTGAGGTTACACCCTGATGAACTGATCAGAAAATATTGCATCTAAAAGCATTTAATACCCTTAGAACATCATGTCTTGGCAGCCAAGTACACTGAAAAGATCAGTTTCCTTCTTGGTCATGTAGATGACTGTGATATGTGCCCATTACAGCTGCGCATTACAGAAACAGTACCCTGTCGCACAACACCCAGGAAAACATTAAATGAGAACCCAAAATATTGGAGCTAGAAAATTTGCATTTCCTTGGTAACATGATAAAACTGAGAAATTGAAAGTCTATAAGGCCAGATGTGGTGATCCATGCCTATAATCTCAGCACTAGGGAGCCTGAGGCAGGAGGGTTATTATGAGTTTGAGACCATCCTAGGCTACCAAGTGAGCTCAAGGCCAATCTGAACTGCATACTGAGACACTGTCACCAAAAACAAAACAAAACAAAAGAAAAAAAGGAATTTGCATCGTGCCTCGGGAGTAACTTGCAGATATGGGATGATATGGGATAAATACATACAGTACTTAATTGATTAGCAGTGAACTATAAGGCTGTTTCTAAAGTGGATAAAGAGTGCATCTGAGGGAAACCATGAAGAAGCTATGAGCCGTGACCTGTGATATTTTAGGAGTATAGTCTCTGCCCTGGAGATAGCAGAGTTATCTGTTGAGGTGAGTGTACAATATGATATAAAGTAGATTTCACATAGTCTGTACTTGATAAAAAGAATAAGACAATGAAAGATGTTTTCTTAGTGAGATAGAATAATCCAGCTAGATTAAGGTCAAAAGTTCTATTTTTAGAAAATAGAATTACAGTGCTCTAGATTTCAGGTAGAAGGGGCAGAGTAAATTCCTAACAAAATAATTATGTGGAAAAGTGAAACATGTTAGCATACCTTACCTAGGGATATATGACAATGAGCAGAAATTTTCGATTTGCTCTTTTTTTTCAGCAGTAGGCAACACTATCCTTCAGCACTAAAATTTTTATGCAAATATATAATTCACATCATAAGCAATCTGACTGTGATAAATGAATGGCTGATGAAAGGCTGGCATGAATGAAAGGGGAACAAAAAGAAAAGAACTTTTGGCCATTCTATGCAGGCCAGGAAGTACTATTAGATAATTCCTTAAAAATCTATTTCTAAATGGTAGTCACTACAACATAACAGGGACCTATTGAAATTATTTATTTCCATGTAACTGAAATGTATGTGCTTTGACCAATGACTCCCCTCCTCTCTCCCTTCCCATACCCAGGCTCTGATAAGTAACATTTTGCTCTCCTCATCTATGGATTTGACTAATGATTTAATTTGATTTTGAAAACTTCTGAGAGTAGATTTGAATAAGGCTCATGACATATAAACAAAAATAATGAATATGTAAGATAATCCTTATGTTAAATAGCTTGATTTAGACTTTCTACTCTTTATACACATATCAAAACTCCTGTTGAAGACATATACATTTTATGTGTCGTTAAGCAGAAGAAAATGAAATATGAATTTAGTGATCCAAGATCTAGATCATTATACATCAGTTTCTAAGAACAGTCAAAATATTAAAATTTTATCAAACTGCCCTATGCAGATATTTCCTTCACAGGAATACAAATACAAAGAAAACTGATCTGACAAATCTCTCTCTCTCTCTCCTTTCCTCCCTCCCTCCCTCTCTTTCTGTCTCTGTCTTCTTCCTGGCTGCCATGCCATAAGTAATCTGCCTTTCTTCCTCTATATGATCCTAGTTATGTCTTGGAACCAGGTGAATATGAATTGAATCCTCTAAAAATCATGACCCAAAATAAATGTCTTCTCATTAAGTTGTGTCTGGTACTGCTTTTCAATTAAGAGGAAGGAGACTAAACATGATACTGGCACCAGGGAAGTGGGGTCATTTCTATAATCATATTTGAATACAAGTTTTAAAATTCTTTGGAATTGTTTGCAGGAGGAATTTAGAAAAGTTTGGAGAAACTGGCTAGAGAAGCCCTCACATGTTGTGAGCAGTGGTTAATGTGTGGTATTGTTTGGAGTTCAAGAGAAAAGATGATAAAAATGCAAATGGTAAAAGGAAGGCTCAGGAAGTTTCACACAGGAGTAATGATTCTGTTGGCATTTGGACTAGGGACAATGTGTGTTGTAATTTGGTAGAAACTTTGCTTACATTTTGTCCATGTCATGTGAATTTGGACAGCCAATTAAGGGCAACAGACTCAGACTGAGATATCAGAGTATAGTGTGACTGCTACAAGGTGCTCTTAGCCATATCCATCATAAGAATAGGGAAAATTTTGCTCATGGCCAGAAAGAAACCACATGCAAAGTTGGGGTTTATAAAGTGGGATTCAAGCAACTTTGTTGGGAAGAAGAATAACATTAAAAAGAAGCCAAAATACTTTGTATTAAGACATTAGGAAAGATGTTTAAGGACATCTTGGGAATCAAATGATTCCCACCCTTCCCAGACTCTGAAGTGCAAAAGACTTGGCTTTGAGAAGAGATCACCAGGAAGCCTTCTGAACCAATAGGGAAGTGTTTCCTGGAATCCAGCCATCCAGGCACACAGAGGTCTCTGCAGCCATTATCCAACGGGGCTCAGGTATTGTTAGTTTTGGCTGAAAATCCTGGCATCATCCATGATGATGCAGTTTTACAGGCATGCAGAATGAAAGACTTGGGGGATAAGAGAGGCTTCCACTTAATTTTCAGAAGCCTTTTGGGGGCTCTGCTGGAGTGGGAATGTTTACAATATGCTGTTGCATGTTGCTATTTTCTTTTTGATTTTTATTAGGGCTCAGAGCTAAGAGTTTGTCTCAAGTATTAGAGATTTCATACTTAGACATTTTAGCAATTCTGGAACTCTTAAGAACTTGGTAACATTTTGTGATGGACTATGCATTTTCTGTAATCAGATAGATGTGTATCCTTAGTGGTCAAAGTTGGAAAATTATAGTTTAGATATAGAGTGTCCTCAAAATACATTCAGTGGAAGGAATTTTAGAAAGTGATAGGATCATAGGAACAATATAATTTACTTGCTGTTAAGAGGTGAGGTCTAATGAAGCTGAATTACTAGGGATGCAACCCGGAAGGATACACCTCTCCTGGCTCCTTCCTTGTCTCTTTGCTTTCCATATGCGGTAGTGTGAGCAGCTTTCCTCTGTCATGCCCTTTTGCCATGTTATTTATACCTTGGAACTGAGTGACTGTACCTGACCATGTGGCCCAAGAGACTTTAGAATTTGTTAGAGGAGTTTGGAAAGTTTTGGCCATGTGAGCTACAGAAGCTCTAGAATGTTGTTAACAGAGGTGGATTGTGGATTCTAGACAAATCTCAAAAGACAAGAATGATGAATGGTGGGGAGGGGAAATAAAAGAAAGACAAATGGAATGTGGAATATAAGTGCCAGGCTGTAGAAGTTTTAGTTAGCAATAAGGAATCCATTAAAAGTTGGACTAAAGGCCATAAATGTTACACAGGTAAAAAAAATTATCTTCATTTTGTCCACATCCTAAATTTTTATAGGAAACAGATACCAAGATTTATGCACTATGTATTCTGCCAGAATAAATTCAAGGCAGCTCAGTGTTCTAGTTGTGGCATAGGTACTGCTGGCTACTTTGACCAGAACCATAGTAAAACTCAGGAGCAAAAAAACTGATTTGAAAAATTTTCAGTATCATCATCAAAAAAAAAAAAAAACAACTTGCAAAGTTGAGACAATGGAGAGTACTTTTGCTAATAATAATAGTAATAATAACATTTAAAGAAAGCTAAGCACTTTGCATCAGGGCAATTTGAAAGATGCCTTGAGAGCCAGCTGGGACTCTCATAGACACCAAGGATGAAAAACTGTAACTGTTTCATTTGTGAATAGAGTTCTTGTGCTAGGGAAAACCTACCTAAATAATTGATTACTTGGGGTTCAGGATTTAGAACTTGGGATTTGTTTCACAGTATTCAGGCATCTAGGCACTCAGAAGCCTCTGAGGTCACAGCTCAAGGGAGGCTGGTGACTTCTCAGTCTGGAAACAGGCCTTGAAGTCATCTGCCTGGTGATAGTTTTGTAGACATTGAAAATACAAGACTCTTAAGTCCTTCTGAAATCAGGGTGGACACCTCCCTGTCTTCCATGAGTCTTTAAATCACAGGCACCGTCTTCTTTACAGTTCCTTGGCACTTTAAACTGAATCATATGAAGTAGCTCTTTGTGTAGCTAAGCAATAGTAAATTTATGAGCAATAAATGTGTCTCAACTTGCTAAGGAAGCTCTCATCCTAATAAGTCTCATCCTGATAAGTCTCTCTTTGCTTTCAGTAACCATTGGAATTCCTCATTCTTTCAAGTTTTACCTACATACTGATATGAGATATGACTTCACTCAATGCTTTTAAAGCCGAGCAGGACCGTTTGTCTTTCCTTATTCAACTGCTTTATGTTTTTAATCAGAAGTGTCACTTCTTGATAATATATATTTATTGGTATGTTCGTTGTCTCCACTACTTCAGTGTAAGTTCTTTAAGGAAAATATTATCCTAAGGTCTGTAAATTTCCTTACCTTTTTATAACACTATTGCACTATGTTTAGTAAAATAAAGGAATCTAATTTTGTATTATTCAATATTTAGAAATGTCATTAAATTCATGATTGTTGTTCTTATAGCTAGTTGTGTTTATTTATATAAGCTTCTGAGAATGGATTTCATTATTTTCTTAAAACCAGAAATGGAATGACACATTATGAACCTATTGTATACTTGATTATTAAAACTGAATGCTAGCTGGTAAATTAATATAGAATAGAAAGAGATTTTAAGACTGAAACCAGAGAATCATTTAATCCTAAATTCTTCAGTTTTTCAATGAAATCCAATAAACTGCTAATGCTTTTCTATTTTTTATTTTCTTTCTTTAAGAAAAATCCAAAACATATATTCTGGTTTTTTTTCTTTTTCTTTTAGTTCTTTTTCTACCCACCTGACTGTTTTCCTTGGGAAAAATTATAGAGATAAAAACACAATATAGATTTTAAATTCATACTTGTTTGACTAGTCTGTCAAAGATATAATGAAAATTTTTATTTATTGCAAAATATCTCTGGAAATGTTTAATTTCATCAAACTTCAATATTCCTTTTATGCCTTTTGAGCAAAGCACAAGGACAAAAATGGAAATGTAACTATTTAGATATCATCAAGCTTTAAAAATAGGAATTCTGTAGTTTCATTGTACTTTTTAGAAAGAATATGTTGATAGAGTCCTTAGCTTAAAAAAGTAATCACAGAGATTAATCAACAGTATATAATCATTTATTTAGAGAATTATTATGATTTAATAAGCAGCAGTTGGAGGAGTAATTCATCATCTTCTAAAATTGTTAACATATTATTGTAATCCTTCTGAAAAATCAGAAGTTTTACTAAATGAAACTTATTTTTGATATAACTCATATTTCATATGAGTATATTAAATTTTAATTTAAAGACTTCTATGCAGTGATTTTTTTAATATCTAAGTACCATGGTGCTTATTGATTTCCAACTCTACATTATTTTTATAATGTTCAACTCTAAAAACATGTCATATGTTTCCATCTTGTTAATGACATTATTTGTTATTTGTTATTGAGATGCCATTAGAATTTTTTTAATATAACTGAGTTGCCTACATATTTTACACATTCCATCAAAAGATTCATTTTGATTTTTAGTGTTTTAAGACTTGATTTTTAAATGTTTTGCTATTGAAATTTTTCTATCTTTGTTATTTGCTAATGAATAAAGAAAGCCAGTTATATATTTTAAGGTATAAAAGTAATTCATTTTGTGGTGGCATTTCCATGGAGGTACTAAAATTGCAAAAATTATCTCAGGAATCATGCTGAGAATTTAAAGAATATTTACCTTAGAATTTTTCTGAAATAAACTCTCCCCATTATCCAGGATATGGCATGTTTACTTTCAGAGTCATTTTATTGTATTTTTGTACTACTTAGCATGTGAATTTGGAAGATAAAATAACTTGCTTCAATACTTTGCATACAAAAGTTTTGTAACTAAGTTTTTAGAGAATTTAACAAGACATAAAATCTTGAAATTTCTCTTTAATGCTAACATTGCTAATTTTTCACTTGTTCATTTTATTAGGCATAAGACATAAAGTTACTATTAAAACTCCTGTCACATATTCATTTTCATTATTTTTGTAAACCAACTGATGCTTGCCATAAGTTTCTTTCTTTACTATTTCTCATTCCTTTATTCTTCCTTTTTATGTCACTGATTACTTTCCAGTAATCTATATTTGAGTTTGCTAAATTTTTTTCTGTCTGATCTAATCTGCTGTTAACACTTCTCATGATTTTTTCTATTCAGTTATTGTATCTTCAAATAGGTTATTTCTGTCATGCTATTTTTCTTCCTGTTTCTACTGATATCATCACCTCTTTTTATACTTCGTTCTCTTGAACTCTTTTGAACAACTGTATACAGTTGTCTTGACTTTTATCTTATCTATGTTTTACCATGATTCATTTCTGGTGATTTTCTTAATTCCCCATTTCTGTTTTCCCTTCTCTCTGTGGTAGTATCTCTGTATCCAACAACACAATCAAATATGGTAATCTTGTTTTTGTAGCCTATCACATACAGAAAAATACCCTTCCTTGTGCCCTTCCAAATCATCACACTAACCAAACTATCACGCTAACTCAAACAACTATCTTTACTATTTTACAGCTGTCTTTGCTCTTCTCTTCAGCAAGCTAGAACATATCAGTTTCTGTTGGCCCTCCAAGACAGGCAAAACAAAACAAAACAAACAAACAAACGAAACCCAACTGTGATGTTTTCTTTTCTCTTTATTTATTTGACTTTTATCTGTTCACTTGGAAATGAGTTTCCATACAGGGAGTGTTGGGTAAGTGCTAATGTACTAGTCAAACATCCTGAAGTGTCTGAAGATGTCAAGTTCTACCATTGCTTCCAGATAAGCAAAACAGAGGTCAGTGCCTTGGAATAACCCTCCCGACCTGCACTGAAATGTAAGCTACATGAACTAGGCTTTACCTTCCCTCCAGCAGAAGCTAGAGCCAAGGATCTTCTCAGCTGTGCGATGCTGTGCCCAGGATGAGGGCTGTGCTGACAGGCTAGCTCCATTGTTTAAAACCAGTTTTCATGTGGATGGTTTTGTGCTTTTTCAGAGCACAGGAGCTTGTCGGCTAGTTTTAGGATTGCTTCAAAAGGAAATTAATCTGTCTGTTGCTGAATTTGTATTTCTAGAAGGAGAAGGACACTCAAGACTTCTTATTATGTCATTTTGTTAAATACTTCTCTACTCAGAGAAGTACTTTTATGAGAATAAAAAATAATTGTTTTTGTTTAAAAATAATGGATATGAATAACCCAAATTATATTCATGTTTAAATTAAACATTAATGGACACCTAATAT
Source organism: Hydrochoerus hydrochaeris (assembly GCA_004027455.1). Classification (NCBI taxonomy): domain Eukaryota; kingdom Metazoa; phylum Chordata; class Mammalia; order Rodentia; family Hydrochaeridae; genus Hydrochoerus; species Hydrochoerus hydrochaeris. Next base: position 167,730 of record PVLA01002619.1, on the reverse strand, counting down.
TACAAAAGTGATATATAAAATGATGTGTGTGAATTGCTTAACTATTCAAAGTCAAAGATTTGGATGGAAAAAGTACTCATTTTGTCATTTTCCAGAAATCACTGTTCAACCAAAGCAATGATTTTGGATTAATTTTAGAATTATTCATTGATTACCTGCTACATACAGGTACATATATAGGAGGTGAGCATGTACTTGCTATATATGTTCCTGCTATATATGTTCTTTGCTGAAAACTTGTGGGTAGAAGGTTTTTCAACCCAGTAAATGTACTATATATTTGTAGCCATGTTTCTGCCATTTGTATAGTGTAACAAATTTTTTAGATAAGTTTAAAAATGCCACGCTAGGCTGGAGCTCAGTGGCCCAAGCACTTGCCTGGCAAGTGCAAGGTACTGAGTTTGATCCTTGGTATAAAAAACAAGCACTCTAATAGTTCTATGTTTTTTATGTGAGATGGATTATACTGTATTATAAGCTGTTCCTTAATTCATTCATATGTATTATGTGTTTTATGAAACATCTTTCCTCTAGAATTATAGGATTAGATTTACTACCAACAAGAAAATATATCCTGACTGCACAGATAACTTAGGTGTAGGAAAAGGCTTTTCATACAAGCATTAGTTGCTTCCATGATAGCTAAGAAAATAATGTCTAATTCAGTTAATATAAAACTTAAACTAGGCTTTGGAACATCTGTAAATATATAAAAAATAAACTTCAAGCTCTGGCTAAAGCGATAAGAGCTAAAATGGTTATTTCTAAATGATAAGCTTGTTAGTATGTCAAGAGACCATACAAATACTCAGGATTTCTGCATCTGCATTTAGAAACTTATGGAAGCCCTGGACTGCCACTGCTGGGCCTGCCTCTCTGCAGGGAATATTGGGGAAGTCCACCGAGGCACTTCAGACCACCCCTCTGCCCGCCCCTCTGCCGGGAACACGGAGGATGCCCGACACATGCCTGAGCTGGCACTGCTGCTGCTGGGCCCCACCCCTTGGGGAACCCACCTGCCTACTTGACCTAGTACTGCAGTTGATCTTTGAATCCAACCCCTTCTCACAGAACCTAGGACTACAGTGGATTACTATGCTGGCTAGGTGAGACACTCAGGAACCCCTCACCCAAACAGAAGACCTTAGAATGCTCCAGTCAGTGTGGTGAGTTTCCCCTAAAGTAGAAGTCTGCAGTAGGTAAATAGGAGCTGAAGTGAAACTTCCTCCAACCAGAAGTCCTTGGTGAACCTGGTAAGAGAGTGGATAATCCCCTCCTCCACACAAAGAACATCAGACAGGTTGGGGAGTGCCCCCCCAACTTAGAGAAAATTAAAAGAGCTTATGAGACCCCCAGTGAAACAGTAGGGCCTCAGCTGACACAAACACTATAGCCAGGGTGATCTGGTGGCCTGCAACAACCTGAAGACATAGCAACAGCAGGGATGAAGAACTGACCTACATCAATACTTCTAGGCTACTTAGCCCAGAAAGAATATAGGACTCACCCAACAGACCTTGTAGGAGGAATTCAGGTGACTGAATCTCCTCTTCATTGTGGTACCCAGTAATTTGACAAACATCAACCACACAGCAGGACCCTAAAATTCACATTATGGACAGTTGGGATAGAAGGAACAAATATTTACCCAAAAGGTGAAAATGACTAAATGAAATTCAATCTTAAACATCTAGTCCATCAGGAACAAGTACAGGTGATAGTGAAATAGAGGTGATAGTGAAATAAAAGTCATACACCAGAAATCTCTGAAAAGATAGCAAATGAAGTAAAGAAACAAATCCATGAGGCTATAGAGGAACTCAATTAGAAATGATGTCTTATGTAAAGACAGAAATAACAACCTTAATAAATGAGTTGCTCAACATAGTTAGAAAAGAAATAGATAAAAAAAAATACAGGAACATGGGAAATGGATTGAAACTTTGAATGAACAATGCAGAAAACAAGTAGAATCCATGAAACAATTTCAAAGAGATATCCAAGAAACAAAAAATTGTATTGAAAGCTGGAAAAACCATTTAAATAAAGCTGAAGATAGAATTTTGATCCTTGAGGACAGCATTGCAGATAATGACCAAGAAAGGGTAGAACTTATAAAAACAACAAAGCAGCATGAAATAACAATCCAGCAGCTTCAAGATGATGCCAGGAAAAAAAAATATAAGATTAATATGCATCAGTGGGGAGACAGGAGACAATGCAAATGATGTATTTAAGCTGTTCACAGATGTAGTGGCAGAAAATATCCCAAACATGGGGAAAAATCTGATATGCAAATGAGTGAGGCATGTAGAATGCCAAACAGACATCACCAACATAAATCTACACCCAGACATATAATAATTAAGATCTCAGGCATACAGCATAAAAACAGAATACTAAAAGCTGTCAGAGAAAATAAAAAAACTCACCTATCAAGCAAAGCCTATTAGAATCATGGTAGACTTTTCAGCACAAACTCTCAAGTCAAGAAGAGCTTGGAATGAGGCATTTCAAGCCCTAAAAGAAAACAACTCTCAACCCAGACTGATATACCCAGCAAAACTGTCTTTCAAATTTAATGGAGAAACAAGATACTTCCATGACAAAGAACAACTGAAGAAATTCATGTCCAACAAACCAACCTTAGAAAGGGTGTTGAAAAACATATTAGATAGAGATAAAAATGACCACCATCTCCTGAACAACAGCAGAAATAAACCACCAGACTGGACAAGAAATTAAACAAGGGAGAAAAACAAGAAACCAACAATAGAAACACAACATGGCAAAGTCAAGCCAGTACATATCAGTGATATCCATAAATGTAAATGGGCTCAAAAGAACCTATCAACCTATCAAAAGAAACAGGTTGACAAAATGGATCAAGAAACAGGATCCCACAATATGCTGTATACAAGAAACACATCTGACTCAAAAAGAAACCCATAGATTAAAAGTCAAAGGATGGAAAACAGTATTCCATACAACAGGAACCCAGAAAAATGCAAGGGTAGCTATTCTGTTTGCAGACAAAGTGAACTTCAAGCCTAAAAGGATTAAAAGAGATAAATAAGGCCACTACATACTTATTAATAGAAAACTACAAGAGGAAGAACTAACATTTATAAATATATATGCACCAAAACAGAAGCACCCAACTATATAAGACAAATACTAATGGACATGATAAACCAAATACACAAGAACACAATTGTAATAGGAAACCTTAACACCCCACTGTCACAAAGAGATAGGTCACCTATACAAAAAGTCAGTAAAGAAATAACAGAACTGAATCATACCTGTGAGCAAATGGACTTAGTGGATGCTTACAGAGTGTTCCACCCAACCACATCAGAATATACATTCTTCTCATTTGCATATGGGACATTCTCCAAAATAGACCATATACTAACCCATAAAGAATTCTTAACTAAATGCAAAGGGAGTGAAATTATCCCTGTATAATATCTCACCATAGTGCACTAAAATTGAAAATCAATGGCACAAATCCCTACAAAACCTGCAAAAATGCATGGAAATTAAACAACAACCTTCTGAATAACCAGTGAGTTACACATGAAATTAAAGAGGAAATAAAATAATACCTACAATACAATGAAAATGCAGATACAACATATCATAACCTATGGGATGCAATGAAGGCAGTCTTAAGAGGGAAATATATAGCAATAAATAGTCACATCAAGAAATTGGAATGAACACAAATGAATGACCTAATGCTACATCTCAAGCTTCTAGAAAAGGAAAAGCAAGTTCAAACCAAAGCTCATAGAAGAGAGGAAATGATAAAGATTAGAGGAGAAATTAATGCAATTGAAACTAAAAAAAATACGAAGAATCAAAGAGCTGGTTTCTTTGAAGAATAAACAAAATTGATAAACCCCTAGCAAACCTTATCAAGAAAAAGAAAGAAAAAACTCAAAATCCACACAATAAGAACTAAAAAGAATGTAATTACTACAGATCTCATGGAAATTTAAAAGATCATGAATACCTACTTTGGAAATCTCTACTCACATATGGTGGAAAACACAGAGGAAATGGACAGATTTCTAGGAATATTATGAACTAGCAAAGCTCAACCAAGAAGATATAGCAATTTTGAATAACCCAATATCAGCTTCTGAATTTGAAAACATAATTAAAAACTTACCAACAAAGAAAAGCCCTGGTCCTGATGGATTCACAGCTGAATTCTATAAAAAAAATTTAGAGTATATTTAATGCCAATACTCCTTAAACTCTTCAATGAAATTGAAAGAGAAACAGTCCTCTCTAACTCATTCTTGGAGGCAAATATCACTCTGATACCAAAACCCGAGAAAGACCCAATCAAAAAAGAGAACTGTACATCAATCTCACTAATGAACATTGATGCAAAGATTCTCAAATATATTGGCAAATAAGATGCAGCAAAACATTAAGAAGATTATACACCACCACCAAGTGGGATTTATTCCAGGAATTCAGGGATGGTTCAACATACACAAATCAAAAAATGTAATACACCACATTAACAGAGCCAAAAGTAAAAAAAAATCACATGATAATCTCAATAGATGCAGAAAAAACTTTTGATAAAGTCCAATACCTTTTCATGATAAAAACCCTACAGAAACTCAGAATAAATAGTATGTACCTCAATCTCATAAAGACCACGTATGATAAACCAACAGCCAACATGATAGTAAATGGACAAAAACTGAAAGCCTTCACTCTAAAATCAGGTACAAGACAAAAATGTCCACTATCACCACTCCTATTCTATATAGTTCTGGAAATATTAGCCAGAGCAATCAGACAAGAGGGAGTAATAAAAGGAATAAAAATATGAAAAGAAGTTAAATTATCATTATTTGCAGATGACATGATACTCTGCATAGAAGATCCCAAAAATTCCATTAAAAGATTACTAGAGGTAATAAACAAATTCAGTAGCATAGGTGGATACAAAGTCAGCACTAATAAAACAATAGCATTCCTGTACTCAAAGAAAAAACTCACCGAAAGAGAAATTATGTAAATATCACCTTTCATAATAGCATCTAAAAAAATGAAATACCTAGGAATCAACCTAACCAAAGATGTAAAAAGACCTATATGCTGAAATTTATACTACTCTAAAAAAGGAGATTAAAGAGGATATTAGAAAATGGAAGGATATTCCCTGCTCTTGGCTAAGAAGAACCAACATTATGAAAATGGCCATACTCCCAAAACTGTTATACAGATTTAATGTAATCCCAATCAAAATACCATTAACATACTTCACAGATCTAGAAAAAACATTCCTAAAATTCATTTGGAAACAGAAGAAACCTTGAATAGCAAAGGTGATTCTGGGCAACAAAGGCAAGACAGGAGGCATCTCAATTCCTGACTTGAAACTATACTACAAAACCACAGTAATAAAATAAGCATGGTACTTGCAAAGAAATAGACTTAATGATCAATGGAACAGATTAGGAGATGAAAACACTACTACGAAGACACTCAGCCACATTATATTTGACAAAGGGTCTAAATATGTTCACTGGAAAAAAGCCTCTTTAATAAATGGTGTTGGAAAAATTGGCTTTCCACATGTTGAAGACTGAAATTAGACCCATGCCTATCACCATACACTAAACTAAAGTCAAAATGGATCAAGGATCTAAATATTAAAACAGAAACACTAAATCTACAGGAAGACAAAGTAGGTAAAATTCTTGGAAACATAGGGGTAGGGAGAGAATTCATGAATAAAATGCAAACCACATGGGAAATATGTCAAAGAACCAGCAACTGGGATCTTGTATTACTAAAAAGTTTTTTCACTTCAAGAAAAAACACCAACAAAGTGAAAAGAAAACACACAGAATGAGAAAGAATTCGAGCCAACAGTCCCTCAGACAAAGGGCTTATATCCAGAATATATAAAGAACTGAAAAACATCAAGCTCCCAAAATTCAAAGACCCTCTCCAAAAATGGGCATCTGAGATGAACACACAGTTCTCAGATGAAGATATACAAATGGCAAATAAATACATGAAGAAATGTACACCATCACTGGTCATTCAAGAAATGCAAATTAAAAGAGCATTGCGATTTCATCTCACCCCAGAAAGAATGGCTGCCATCAAGAAAACAACTGATAACAAATGCTGACAAGGCTGTGGGGGAAAAGGGACACTTCTCCACTGTTGGTGGGAGTGCAGACTGGTGCAACCACTATGGAAATCAGTATGGAGATTCCTCAAAAAACTAGGATTGGAAGCCCCATTCAATCCAGCTATTCCCCTCCTGGGCATTTTCCCAGAAAAGTTGAAAAGGTCAGGTCATAGTGATGCATGTGTTCCCATGTTCATAGCAGCACAATTTGTAACAGCTAAATCTCGGAAACAACCAAAATGCCCATCAACTGCAGAGTGGATGAAAAAAATGTGGTATTTTTTATACGATGGAATACTACTCAGCAATAAAAAGGATGATATTGAGGCCTTTATCAGTAAATGGAGGTAACTTGAGAATACCCTTATTAGTGAAATAAACAAGATTCAAATTAGTAAATATTACATTGTCTCTCTACTATAAAAATAATAATAACAGACAGAATAATGGTATCCAAAAAGTATAATAGATATAAAAGTATAATAGGTAAAATAGATATTGTAAAAGTGAAAGAGAAGGAAAGTGCTCTAAAGATATAATGGTATGTGTAGTGTGTAACATAGATGACCATAATACTGAGCTTTTGTTAGATCATTGAACAGAAGAGTTTGTACTATCAATATGTGAGTGTCTAACCACATTTTATGCTTAGATTTTGTAATTCTAACAACTATTGTTAAGTTGACAAGATTTTATGTATCAACTAGCAATTTAATGATATTAAATTTTTTTGAACTCTGTATTCTACTTTTCTTCTTGTTTTTTCTATTTTGTCTTTTAATTTTCTTTTCTTTCTTTCTTAAACTAAAAAAAGGTATAAAAGGTATATAATCCTTAAACAATATATCAAACACCCAGTTTTTATAGACATACAAATACAGTAACTAACAATGAAGCAAAGACTTATAAGATGTAAGAAGAAATACAAACATTACTTTTAATCAGAGATTTTAAAATTGGCAGTAGAATTAGCTAAAAGAACACAAGATTATGAAAGATTTAAACCTCACTATTAATCAATATTATCTAATTGACTTTTATAAAACATTACACTGAGCAGTAGAAAAATACACACTGCTTTCAAGGTCACATAGAATGTTTAACAAGACAAACCACATGCTAAGCATAGAACAATTTCCCATAAGATTAAAAGATTTAAATTATGAAGAGTATATTCTTAGATAATAACAGAATTAAATCAAGGATAAAAAGATAAGGATTTTTAAAAAATTATCATTAAGTACTCATCCCAGTTCTAAATAACTGACAGACTTAAGGAAAAAGTCAAAAAAGAGAATATGGAAGCATATTTAACTCAGTGAAAAAAAGCATCATAGCAACATATGATAAAGTAATATTTAAAGGTGAACTAATAAAATTGGATGTTATAAGAACAAAGAACTAAATGCAGAAACTTTCTTCCATTTTCAAAAACTAGATAAAAATAAATTAGAAGTGAGGAAATAAGGGCCTGAAGGAATATTAATGAATTAGAAAACAGAAAAATAATATAGAAATTGATTTTTTAAAGATAATTTTTTAAGATCATCAATACAATTGGCAAGTCTCTAGCTAGACTCATCATGACACGAAGAGATGACAGAGGTTATGGGTATCAGGAATGATAAATTTTAATCAGACTCCAAGGATATAAAAAGCATAATAAGAGGTGATTATAAATGTTTGCCAATAAATTTAATGACTTATTTGAAATGGAAATATCTTTGAAAAACCCAAATTACTAAAACTTAAAAAAATAAATTTAAAGCAATATATCTATTAAATACATTAATTTATTATTTAAAAATTGGACTAGAAATAAATTCAAGCCCAAATGGCTTCAATGAAATTGTTTACCTAATATTTAGTATTAAAAAATGTCTACTCTAAAAAACTATTCCAAACATATAAAGAAGACAACATACTTCTATATTCATTACAGGATATCACAATTACTTTCTAGCAAAAAATATAAAGAAAACTGTAGACCAAGAACCTTGAAGACCATAAATTCAAAAATTAAAATTTAATTCAAAAAGTAAAGTACATAAAATTCATATATCAGTAATTTAAAGACTAACCATAATCACCAAGCAGTATTTATTTCAAGAATATATATTTGTTTTATTGTAAAAATAACCATCAGAGTGCTTCATGTTAACAAAAATTAAAAGTGATATTATAGTCTCCACAGAGGTAGAAAATATTTAGGCATAATCTAATAGCCATTCAATTCTGAGAACACTCCTCAGTGAACCAGAAAAGGAAAATAGCTTCTCTAAGTATGTAAAAGAAATTAATGAAAAACTTACAAATAAAATAAAACTTAATGGTGAAAGAATGAGAAATTTCCACTTGAGGTCAGAGGTAAAGACAAAAGTGTCTTTTCACCCTTTGTGTCCAGCTTTGTCTCAGACAAACCAGCTTTCCTGCCAATATCAGAGTATTCCAAGTGACAAGGGATCACTTAAAACTTTTTCCTTACTGATGATGAAATGATAAATTTAAGAAAAAAAATCTCTTCATTACACACTTAGACTGCTAAGTAGTAGGTTTATCTGTTTTCAGAATATAATGCTAATTTTTTTAAGTTAAGGGTATTCCTAAATATGAAGAAGAATTTTCAGAAATATTAAGTTAAATTTGTTAAATAAAATTAATCAAATTAAAATTAAATTAATAATATGTGTATGTTTATAGTTAACAATATGAGCATGTACAAATAAACCGGACAAGAGTGTAAACATGTGTACACTAAAAACAAAAAAATTGTTGAGCAAAATTAAAGAATGATCTTAATCTAGAAGCTCATCAGTTAGAATACAGTACACTTATGGCATGAGTTTTAATCTAAATGATTTGTAAGTTCAATGCTTCCACAATCAAACCCTTGGCAAAGCTTCTAACAAAATAATTTGTAAGATTCTTCTGCAAATAAAAAATCTAGAACTTTCCAAGGACCTTTGTAAAAACAAAATTGGAAGACAAAAACTGCCTATCATAAATTATTTTTAAAATTTCAGTAATTAGGGCAGGTAGTATTAGCATATAAGTAGATAAATTTGCTAATAGAACCAAATACCAAATAGAAAGTGCAAAAGCAGGAGTTTATGCACACACATGAACACACATAGACATACAAATGCACTTGCACACATGGCTGATTTTCAATCAAAGTCAATTTACTGGTAATCTTTCAAACAAGTGGTTCTGGAAAATTGAATATACAATTGAAAATAAATGAACTGTGATCACACAATCAATAAAAATTAAATAAAATTAGATCACAGGCTTAAGAGAAATCTCAATGATAACACATGTAAACAAAACACAGGAGAAAATCTTTACATTTTTGTACTATTTGCCATCAGTATAATAATTGAAAAATCAGACTTCACTATTTTTTTTAAAATTCTGCTTTTTGAAGTATACCATTGAGAGGATGAAAGCAGAACAACATGAGTCAACATATTAGCAAATAATATGTCTACTGGAGTAATTCTTTCACAACATATAAACGAATCAAAATGAAAAACAGAAGGCGTATCATATATATGACAAAAAATTTCATTATTACTATCCATTAATACAATTAAAAGGTGGAATAGCAATGTGATGCAATGACATACTCTTTAGAGTGACCAAATATAAAGACCAATTGTGAAAGTACTGATTAGGATGTTGTGCATTTGAATTCTCATAAGCATCTGAAGAGATTATAAGATGCTACAGATATTTTAAACTTCTATGTGGCACATTGAAAAAAAAATTAAGCAGAAGTTCCACAACATACATTTATGTCCCTGTTAATGATAAGTCTAAGAGAAATACAAGCATATATCTATAAATAGTTTTCATAGGAATGTTTATAGAAATTTTATGTGTAATGTGATCAAGTAGAAACAACCCATACAGAATATTCATCAACATAATAATGGATAAAAACCTGTGGTACTTTTATACTTACCAAAAAAGTAGATTATTGATGTAGTGCAATGTGAATGAATCTAAAAGTCATAATTTTGAAGGCAAAAAATCAGACGAAATATTGTATTGTATGAGTCCATTAATTTTAACTTGTAAAAGTGTACCCTAGCCTATGTAAGGATTGTATTAGTTAAGTTCCTGTAACTGAGACACAATGAATTTTAATCACAATTTAAGAGAGAAAGTGTTTAATTAGGCTCATGGAGTAAGTGCTCAGTGAAGCAAAGTTTCTTACTTCATGGCAGCTGGGAAACAACAGTTACACAGAGCCAGCAAGGCAGGGAGAGAGACTCCCGAGCCAGACTCCTTCAGCAGCAGGCTTTCCCAGTCTATTAGATTTTCTTAATCAAATGAATTTGACAAATCAGGATGAAGGATCACAAGGGCAAAATAGAATGTTGGTTGTCTGCAGATGGGAGGAGGGAGATGATGAAATGGGCATAAGGAAGCTTCAGGAGTGGTGGAAATGTTCCTTTCCTTTATCGTGTAATGCTTTAATCCATATCACATATAACACTTCATGTTGTACAGATCCTGTCTAATTCACTGTAGGTCACTGTAAAACATTTCATAAAAGAAAATTGAATTATAAGGTATTATGATTGTTACAATAAAAGAAATATTGCCATTAATTCCCCTTTGAAATACTCCCTGTTACTTGGCACACACATACCAAGTCACTTTTGCCGTTTTTTTGAAGCAGTTCTGGAAATCCACTTTCATGTCTGGGCAGTCATGACTGCCTCAGTGTCCTAACTAGATTCAACATATTGAGCTTTCATGCTTTTTTTTGGCTGTGAGCAAGAGACAGAAGCTACGCAGCGCCAGGAATGTGACTATGGTGAATAAGGAGGAAACCACACTGCTTTTATTTGACAAAAATTGCCAGAATTTCAATCTAATAGGTTAGAATCAATTTGGGATAGCAAGATACGAAATTTCCAGACTGGCCACAGACAGTGGTGAGAATGTTGCTATAAATATGTTCAAATCGAGGGAGAGTCTTTTCCGGTGGATTAATGACATTGTATCATTTGCTACAGTATTTTTTAGTGGTCACAAAGTTTTATTTAAGGTAGGAAAGGAAGGGCCCCTGGACAGTGAGTTTGGGCGAAGTAGGAGAAGGAAACGAACTACACTCTACAGTGTGAGTGCAGAGCACCATGCAAGAGTGGCCTAAATTATTTTTCTAAAATTTAAACATTTACTCTGTCTTTGGATTACACCTTGTGAAACACTGCAAGAATAAGATACAAGTGCAGTTTTGTCTGAATTTTTGTGGCCTTTAGTATTACACAAAGAGTTAGTGCTGCACATCCAGGTAACTAAGGCTTAACTGGAAGCAAATTTCATTATAAATTTTCCCTGTACAATGAAAGGAAGTAAATATGTTTATCTGAATGGTCAAACTTCTTTCAGTTACAATTGGAAGTGGAATCTATTATGCACGTTCTTATCTAAATGCTAATGTCTTCAACTACAGATGTGCAGCAGGTTTGGAACTACTTTTTTTTTCTCAGTCTAAAATATTCATATTGATTTTCTGTTAAAGCCAAACGCCTAGGAATTCATTGGAATATAGTAAATTATTTTCAGCAGGAAGCTGAATTAGATTTAGATTTCTTACTTCCTGATACTAAAACAATATTCTGGAAAAAATGTAGGAGAAAAAGGATAAACGAATACTTAGCATGTCCAACAGGTCAACCCTTTCAAGCATGAAATGTTTTAAACAATCATCTAGGAAATATTGGATTAGAATAGCTTTTCGTTGTAATTGCTTAGCATTACTGGAAGTATGAATATTTCCTCACACTATTTAAAACAATTTTTAACAGTCCAGATACCTGCACTTACTCTATTCAGGTGTTTACACATGTACTTTGATTTTGCACATGCAGTATCCCTACTCACACATGCAAAACACACATTTGCCAAGGATATTACTGAAAACAAGTGTCTGGAACATTAATCATGGAAGAAATTCTGTGAGATTCATATAGACTGGATTTAATGACAAAAGTTCTTGAACAATTGTTTTATCAGACATAAGCAATGCAGTTGCTACAGAAAAACAAGCAAAGTCTTAGTCATCATTGAATTTTGATATTGATTTAACATATTTAAAGAAGGTAGCAAAGGAAAAGAGAAACTCTAGTTGCATATGCAAAATGAAGACTAATTCATTGTCATTAAAGTTGGAAGTTTTTAGGATATGGAAGCTATTAAGTTACCTCGATTTTCAATCAGTCAGAAACAAGGTTCATAAATGATTTGTTTGGTTCATTTACACATTCAAAATACCTATTATATGTCTGGCATATAATATGTATTTAATTCAAACCTGTGCATATGCTTAACTTTTCATCTTGATATTATAAAATATGGACAATTGAAAAGATTTTTTAATAAAAAATTTATGCAGTAACCTGAAAAAGTAACTTTTAATCTACAGTGATAAATAAAAAAATTCATTAAGTGTTTGGTTACCTAGAAAGAATGACAATGAATTATTAGAACAAGGAGATATTTTAAATGAGTTAAGCTTTTATGTCATTTTCAAGTTATGGCAATGAACTGGAAAATTATTATACCATTGAAAAGACTGTGCAGTAGATACTATTATAAATCATTTAGTGAAGACTATTAGTGTTTTAATTAAATTCATTTATAATTAAGTTCAAAAGAACTTTGAGCATACTGTTTTATTTCAAAAATATATTAAAAATTCTTGTGTTCATCATCACATTACAATGTCCCATAAACATTTGCTCACTATATATAACATCTGAATGTTCAGCCTACTTAAACAGTTCAATGAAATGGTAGCAGCTTCTTTTTTCATAGAAGAATAAGAATTTAAGTAAATTATACTGGTGCATCTCAGTATTATTAAATATTCATTGTGCAATAACATAAAATTATAAAAAGATCAATTATTATTATGTGTCTCATATTTATCAAATTATTAATTTTTACCTTCATTTCTTGAGAATTCTTTTTGGACAGATATATGCAAAAGTGTATATAGTATTAGTAAGTAAATAAATAAATATACTAGGGATACACTGCTTTCCTGTGTGGTTAGCACTAGAAGAAATTCCTTTAATTGTGTATTAAATCTTTTGTAAAAATTTAAAATTTGATCATTGATATGCAATTTAACATTTAATAATTTATGTTTAAAGTCATCATAAACTAGGCTTTGGTGAGGGAAAGTGTAGGGTTTGAAATAACCACTAACACAGGACATGGTTGAGGAGAGGGCACCTCGCCCTATCCTCCCACAAGAACACCTTGGAAAAACAGACTTTGTAAATCATAAGTAAAATTAAAAATATAATTGGGAAGTAAACTTTGGAGTAACAAATGAACAAGCAATTGGTCAAAGAAAAAATTTCAATAAAAAAATAGACAAAGGTGAAAACAGCAAATTTATGTGAGGCAGCAGAAACACTTCTTTTTTGATAATTTTATTGGTATGATTTAGATAAGCATAATAATCACACTTAGCGTAAGGAATTTGAACCTGAATGTGATGTATCTTAGTCCCTCTTTTCACCCATCCTCTTCAACACCTTCATAACACACTCTTAAGGAATTAATCAGACACATACGTATCAATATTGCACTGTCTCTTTTGTGTAAGAAACTGAAAGTGTCAATAAGAAACAAAATGTCAAATAGATAGTTTGAAGTAGGAAGCTATTATTCAGAGGGAATGGGAAATTGGCGGGGTGGAAGGGAAAAAAGAAACACTTCTAACATGAAAGTTAAGGCAACAAATGCCTACATTTAAAAAAAAAAAAGACTTCAAACAAATAAGTTAACACTACAGGAACTAGAAGGTGGAGAATTCTCCAGGAATTTAAAATAGAAATAATATATAACCCATATGTCCCTCTGTTGGGTATACAACCAAAAGAAATTAAAACAGTATGTGGTGGAAGAGACACCCGCTTTCCATGTTGTTTATAGCACTATTTACAATAGAAAAGACACGGAAGGAAATCAAGAGTTCATCAACTAATAAACTGATAAAGAAAATGAAGTACATGTAGGCAACCACACCATTACACTGTCATAACTCAGGACAATATTGTCATGTGACAAGATAGATGGAATCGGAGATCATCGTGTTAACTGAAATAAGTCAGACATGGCAAAGTAGTGCAAGCTATTAGTCATGTGTGGAATCAGAAGAAATTCATTTCATCGAGATTGGCTATGTCTTGGTGACTACGAGAGGCCAAGAGGGATCAATTGGTGCTGTTACATTTACACAGAATTTAGGAAGTCACAAGGGTTGTTGAATAGCAAAGTGACTATAAATAAAGTTAGAGCTGAAATGAATTTGAAACCTTTTACAATAAAGAAATGATAAAGAATGGAGGGCAGCTGCCCTTTCTCTTGGGAGTAATAAAAATATTATAAATCTGAGTGCGATGGTGCTTGCCTAGCTCTGCAAATATCCTGAAATTACTCAATTATACATTTTGAATTGCAAAAAGAATACATAAACTGTGCAGTAAATTAAATGACCAGGTTAGATATAACATTTTAAAATAATAAAAGATAATAAAATATTAATTTACAAGAAAGATATAAAACAGATATCTCTAATTTGAATGCATTCAAGAGTAAGTTTTTAAAGTATAAAATCTTAAAGAATTGTAACATAGCATAGACAATATGCAAATCTTGATTAGTGTAGCACATACATTTATGCAATTGATAGAAAAACATGATAGAAATTGTGAAGACACAGATTTGAACATAACATAATGAAACTGATATACATTACACATATATAAAGTTTCATGCAAAGATCTCAAAATACCGCTATTTTGGTTTTAAAAAAAAAAAAGTACGACTCTGAGAAATCTTCAAGAAAGTGAATCTTCACGGGGGCGGGGATTGAGAAAATTTTCTAAAAAGGAATAAAGAAGGTCAATACAACTAAGACAGAAAAAGAAGAATGTAGTAGAAGAGAGAAAGAAAGAGTAGAGTGATCAATTTCTAACAAGATATTGTAGATATCCATTAAGATATCCCAACTTACTCTTTTTTTAAAAAAATTTTTTAAATGCAGTGGAAATTGAAGTAGTTTTGCAGACAGGTAAATGAAATGATGTGATTTGTGTAAAAGTTGTGTCACTCTTAAAAGTTTGCAGTTTTCTTTTTTCTCAATTGAATTTGTTGTCAACTTAATACAACCTGTTATATGTTTTTTAAGCTTCATAGTAAGAGCCAAGAAAAATCTTCATATAGAATTATGAAACATAAAAATAAAGATTTAAACTGTGCCAT
Organism: Hydrochoerus hydrochaeris; assembly: GCA_004027455.1. NCBI lineage: Eukaryota > Metazoa > Chordata > Mammalia > Rodentia > Hydrochaeridae > Hydrochoerus > Hydrochoerus hydrochaeris. Next base: position 152,255 of record PVLA01002619.1, on the reverse strand, counting down.
TACAGATAGTCACCTGAGCACAAATATGAGAGAGAGGAAGCAAGAAAGGTCTACAAAAAATTAAAAAGCAAATGAGTCATATAAAAATACAAACAAAAACAAAATCTATGAGTCTATGTCACTGATGAAGGTAGATGTAATGATCCTCACCAAAATAGTAATTAAACTGAGACCTACCCATGGAAATCATCTTGGTTTTGATTGCATTGACTTTTTCCTTTTTGAAGTGCTTAGATTATAGTTGTGATAGACAAGTTATAGTTACTAACATTTGCTTTTTGCACATTATTTCCACCTCCTGAATAAATGTTCTATTCTCACCATCTACAACACACACACACACACACACACACACACACACACAATTTCCTCCTCAATGTAGTTCTGTCAAAGGAATGTTACACTGGTATTGTGAGCAGGAAAGCAATAAAGGAAAGTATGAAAATGTACATATCGTGAAACCTGATGTTGATATAAATTAAAGTGAGGAGAGTAGAGGTGAAAAAGTGTAGCTATCTCAAGGTACCTTTTGGAGTTATTCTCTGTCTTGAAATTGAATATAAGCACAATCAAGAGTAATTTTAGTACTTATATAAGAAAATTTTATTTTAAAGTCACAAATTGAAATTCAAAATGTAGTGACTTAATAAAGCTAAGCTCTGTTGCAAACTACATTGGAAAACTTACAGAATGCCACTGAAGTGCAGATGTTAGCTGATGCTGTATTTATTTACCATTGACTTCAAAATTAATTATACTAACCATGCTGATTTGAAAATAAACAAGTATTAATAAGTGAATGGTTAACTACTGCTTAGTTCAGACAAGCAGAATGGATTCCTGGAATAGAAATCATCAAATTAAATTTTACAGGAATATGTCTAATTACTCATCAAATTCAATTGTAAATCTTCCACTGAAGTCAGGTTTTATGCATGATAGTTCTAGCTGAAGATATATTTGTCTTTGACAAAAAATGTAAAATGTCATGGCATAAAATTGTAAATTAAGGACCAACTATTTAGCTCAGGGGCATAAATGCCTGCCTGGCAAGCGGGAGGTCCTGAGTTCAATCCCCAGGACAAGCAAAACACAACACAACACAATACAGCAAAACAAAACAAGCAATGCATTAACACTTAGGGAATTTCCTTCTTTCTGATATAAAGTGTTTTAATAATTTCACTAGTTTCTTAGCTCTATAAGGTTCAGAATCAAGCATAAACACCTGATATACTTTGAAACTGATCTATATAAAGGCTAATGACTAAATGTGTTTTAAAATCAAGGAGTATCATGCATTATTTTTCATAGGTTTTTTTTTTCTTTCGTAGTTCTTATATATGTGTTCAGCTTTTAGTTACTATAAGAATGTTACAGATTATTGCTGGTAATTTGGATATACAGTGATGACAGTATGTTCTGGATAACATTTTATATTAAACCCAGTAGAATTAAAGATTAAATAGAAAAAAAAAATACCAAGGACCAGTGAGGATGCAGGGTAACTTAAGCACAAGGAATCGTGCAGGGTGTGTGCAATTATCCCTTTGATGTGGTCTTGGGCTCGGGCAGGTTTGTGATTTGTCAGGATTAACCTGCTGTAATTATGAAATAAGAAAAGGCTTCTAGAAAGACTATCCCATGTTATACTACAAGAAACAAGAAAAGTTCAAAAATAATGACTAACGATGCCAGTTAAAATCTGTATTAACGCATGTATTTAAATTGGTAACAAATAAATAATACATTCACTGACTATTAATGTTTTCAGTGTTTTCAGTGTGCAAATGCTAGACAATCTTTTTTAGTAACATGCTTTTCTGGGTAATTTAAGATACTCTCTCTCGGGTTGGGGATTTAGCTCAGCGGCATAAGCACCTGCCTTGTAAGTGCATGATCCTGAGTTTGATTCCTGGTACCGATAAAAAAAAAAAAAAAATCCCCGTCTACCAACCATTTAAAAAAAAAAGTAAAGAAGATACTCTCTCTCTAAACACTAATGCAAAATTCTGGCTAAGATATTTTACGCAGTTTTGCCTGAAACATTAAGGGGCTGCCCTAAAATAAAGCCAAGCCTGGGTCTCCAGGAGAGGGCTGAAAGGACTGTGTGCTGCGGAGGCGTCTTCAGATCACCGAAGAAACTAGATGCCAAACTGACAATTTGCACTCAAGCAAAAACGTCTTTCAAAGTATATTATTGAAGGTTTCTAGGTAAAATATAAACTGAATGCAACATCAACAGACTTTGAGGAATTTTAATGGATATACATTAGTCAAAAGGAGAAGGATATCTGAAAGCAGAAAAGAACAGGTAAAGTTAAGATAAAAAATTTGAAAAAGTGCATTTAAATTCATACATATATCATATTTTCTTTATCTTTGAACAAGCATGTAGTTTGTTTTCAGGCTTAGGCTATGTTAATATTACTATGATAAAAGCTGTTACACTGAAGTCTCTTTGACATGTTGATGTAAATGTATTTGGATACATACCCAGTAGTGACAATGCCGAGTCATACAGATCTACTCTTAATTAGAGGCAAAACTCAATTCTATTTTCCATAATGACTATACAAATTTACATCCTCACCAGAATTTAATGACTTCATTTTCACCATAATATTTCAGCCTTTGTATTTTTTTAATAATAAGCATTCTAACCAGGAATATATATGATATCACATTGTTACTTTGATTGCATTTTTATACTGTCTCTCATTGTTAATTATAAATATATATACATATATATATATATATATATATATATATATAATTAAATCATTATATATACATGTGTATACATAATGAAATCATTATATATATAATGTTTTCATGACCACAAACTTTCTGTCATGTTTTATGTCTTAAGAAATGTCTGTTCAGGTCTTTATTTAATTTAAAATCTCATTACTTATATTTGATTACTGGGCTATTTGAATTCATTGTAAACTACAAATATTAATCTCTCATTGGATTGGAGTTGGTAAATATTTTCATGTGTCAGTTAGCTCTTCACTCTGCTGATTCTTTCCTTTACTGTGAAGACGCCCTTTGGTTTAACAGAATCATATTTAAGGATTTCCTTGTGCTTTTGAGATTTTATCAAATACTTTCTTGGCCATTATAATGTCATATAACATATCCCCTTTTCCCATCCAGTAGTTTTATACTTTCAGGCCACATAGGTCTGTAATACACTTTGAGTTGCTATCCTGTATTGCTAGAGATAGGGCAAATTTTAATCTTCTGATGTGGATATCTATTTTTCTGGCACTATTTTTTCAAGAATGTCTTTCTTATATTGTGTGGCTTGTGATTCTTTTGCATGCTTTAATTAAAGTTCTATTTTACAGAGTCATGCTGAACATGAATGAGTTAAAATGACATTTATTCTTTACTTATCCATTATTTATTTAAATAGATTCAACACAATAGATTCCATGAAGTAAAAATAAATGACTTTTGGTATCTTTTTTTATACCAGAAGAGTCACATACTGACAACTATCCAAAATTATTTGAAGTGATGTTTTGAAGTATATGTGTTGAATGGTGTAGTATGTTAGCTTGGGTTTTTGCTTTCAATGGTTGAATCCCTTCTGCTGTTTGACAGAGAATAAGCACAATATTATCTTGCTGTATTGATATTAGCCTTGCTAGAAATCAATCACTCTAATGCTTATTAGTCTTTACTCTGGCTTTTTTTTTTTACCACAGCATCAAAACAAGAAAGAAGTAACAGTCTGTTAGCTCTGAGACAAAACCTTCAAATACATTATGCCTTTTTTTCCTTTTTTAACTTACTGCTTTATGTTAGGGGAGACTATATTTCAGATGGTGGCTAACCCAAAATCCATTTAGAAATTAAACCAGCTCCATAGTATGGCTTCCAAGTAAGTCCACCAGAGATATCACAGACTGAATGAGAAACAAATATCAAACATGAAAATGCCATAGTGTTCAGGAGTAATTTATTTCACATATTACTTGAAGAAACTTTTATTGACTGAGATGTATTGGAGCAATTGGATGTAAGAGATTAATTCCATCATTAGTGGAAAGTCTTAAGCAAGGAAGGACAGAAGTGATACCAGTTCACCTGGACCTTGAAACATGAGTTGACTGTTTAAGTAAATTGGCTAGCTGTCCTATATTTATCAATTAAACAAGTATTACAGAGTATGAAAAATTATTGACTGGCATATTAAATTATGTTGGTAGAAAGTTTAGAAGATATCTTTGGAAAAGCAATTCTGAAACAATTATTAATACAGAGACAAAACGTTTTAAAAATGAAAACCTGTTTTTGCAAAATAGTAGCTTTTTTATTTCAAACAATGTGACAACTCCTTAAATAAATTTTCATTTTGTTGCAACTTTCTATAATATTATGACTTATGTATTTTTTAACCTGGTTGAATAACTCACTTTCCCATGCTGACATTAACAAGTTATATTTCTTTGTAGTAAAATTTAAAGCACTCATTTCTGTTTTATGTCCACAATCACAAATATACTAACTAAATGATTTGTTTCAATACTTAAAGAGTGTTTTTTTTCTTCCCTAATGGATTTCAAATAGGAGCAAAAAACTATCTCTTTTTATTTCTGTACTAGAAGGATTGCATTATGACTAGCACTCAGTCAATACTGAAGAAGTCCATCAATAAATGAAAGAACACAAGCTTTGATGTCAAATGGATCTGTGTACAGAAAACATATTGTATCTTTTAGTGAATTTGGATAGTAGACAATTTATTCCTATTTCAATATTCTCAAAATTCTCCTAAGTGAATTTGATAGCAAAAGTTGGAGAAAAGCGTTTTATCTCTTATAAATGGTAGTTTTAATTATTTATATGTTTTATAGTTTGAAAAGAGAAGAGGCAGGTGTGGAGATTTTATTTGGTTGATCTAATTTAATATAAAAACTCATGTGACAAAAACTGCTCTTGTGAGAAAAAGGGCATTTGAGCAGATAGTGTTCCTTTCCAGATTCTCGTGTTGCTCAGACACTTACTTTCATGTGTTCATTGCACTAGTCACGCTGTCAGCACCACTTTCCAAGTTTAACCTGTGTGTTAATTAAGTGGGTAAATGAAACACCATTTTTCTGTGGTTCATTATTTTGTTTACTTGAATCATTATAAAATAGATAGGAATAAAACTTGAGAAAGAGTTTTTCAATTCGATTTATCTTAAGAAATATAGCCTACATTCCATTCTGTAATTACAGCACTTAAAATCTGCCTGAGAATTAGATGTTTGACGCTACCTCCTCATCTGTTTTTTTTGAAAGAAAACATTTTTGAATTTTCACCTCTGCCCTCTTATGTTCACTCCTCATTATGAAGTAGTTTTCTCATTGTGCTCCAGCTGCCTGACAAGAAATAGTCAAATGGAGGCTACAGTCTGTTAGATGGTTTGCTTGAATTATGCCGTAGCACCTTGCTGTGCTTTAATTTAAACTAATAGCAGTTCTTTTAATGTTGCTACAAAAATGAGATGCGAATAATTTAGTCTTTGTCTACCCCCCACTTGTTTTCCAATATGGAAAACAAGATTATGTACTTGAGGCAAAAAAGACAGAAATGTCCATACTTTCCATAGTTATTATTATGCATGTGGAAAATCATCCTAATTGCATTTCCCCAACATTTTCTGGTTACTGAAAATGCAAGAGAACTTTCAGCCACTGTAGTTTTGTGGTTTGTTTTTAGGATGGCCTTCAAAACTGCCATGTACCTGGAGATAGGGCTTTCAGAGGGCAGTTGGGTCATGTTAGTTCTCTACTCATTCTTGAATTCAAAAGTTGGTGAGTTTAGTGCCTAAGTGAGATGTCTGAATTATGGCCACATCAGGAAAGGCAGGTCACTGCAGCTGTGACCTGGAACTGTATGTTTCCTTCCCAGTTCTTATCTATATGATATGAGCAACTTTTCCTTTGCTATTCTACTCTACCATGTTATCTCTGCTTTGGAGCCAGCAAAACCATAGAATGTGTCTGTGATTCAAAATAAATCTCTGTTCATTTAAATTGCTTGCTTTAGATATTATTTTAGCAATGAGAGAAGTGAATAAGATAGATATTGGTACCAAAGAAGTAGGGTCATTTCTATGAATAATAACATATTGTTTAAAAGCCTTTGGATCTCTTTTGTAGAAAGGGATTGTAGAAGTTTGGAGATACTGGATAGAGTTGACCAAGAATACTGTAAACCTAGCTTGAAAGATGACACTTTTGTATTTCAGAAGAAAATAATTCTGAAAGAAGTACAAATGACAAAGGCTAAGAAGGTTTCAGTTGTCAGCAATCACTCTATCGGCAGTTGAACTTAAGACACTGGTTGTTCTCTGATAGAAAATTTGTCTACATTTTTGCCGGTGTTCTTAGGTTTTTCAGGAGATTGAGATTAATGGTATTGGTCTAATCTGGTGGAGGAAATATCAAGGCAGCTCAATGTTCAGGATGTAGAAGGTACTCAGCTTGCTTCTTTTAGTGACTGACAGAACTAGAAGAAAAATGTTCGTTTAAAAAGATTCATTTTGGCCAGAAAAAAATTATATGCAAAGTTGGAGAAAAAGAGCTTACAGTTACTAAAAACATTAGCATTAAAAGTAAGCCTAATCGCTTCTCGGCCTTTTGGCTAAGATCAAGTGTAAAAGTAAGCCTAGTGTATTTTGCAGTAATACAATAGAAAGATGCCTTGAGGACATGTCAGGAAGTAGTAACCACATCCTTTACTGATTCAAGCTTATGTAAGTGTAAAGTCCTTTGGACGACTTTGCTTCGAGAAGAGAGCCCCAAGATGAGATGCTAGAGGAGCTTCCACATAGGAAATTTGTTCCCTGGGATCCATTTCACAGTGCTCAGACATCCAGATATTCAAAAGCCTCTTAAACTGTGCTCCCATGAAGACCGGCTTTTGCTCAAGCTGATGTCAGATACTAGCATCATCCACATGGTGCTGGTTTTACAAGTACGCAGAATGCAAAAATTGTGGACTCAAGGAGGTTTCTTCCTAGATTTCAGAAGAAGATCTGCGAAGTCAGGAAGTGTGTCCCTAGAGGACAGTGTGCAGAGCTGTGACAGTGAAGCCAAAAGTGCTGTGAAGAGTCAAGAAATTTGGAGAAGTAAGGACAATGGAATGCCTGAGGAAAGGCATAGGAAATGAGCAAACACCTCTTCCCAAGAGAAAGGCTGTGAAGACTGCAACCAGAAATACCATGCCATTCAAGTAGGATCATCTATATTATTGGGAATTTATATCATACTAACAGCTCTGGGACTGGACATGAAACTACAGAATTTAGTGTATTTCCTGACATTTTTAGTCTTGCTTTGGTCCCACTTCTTTTAAACTAGCAATTTCTCTCTTTCAGAATAGGAATGTTTCCTTTGTGTCATTGTAAGCTAGCAGTTTTTAACTTTCCTTTTGATTTTTACAATGTCCCATAGAAGAGAATTTGCCTTAAGTCTCAGATGTGACTTTAGATTTGGACCTAGTCTCAATGCTGGAGCTGTTAAAACCTTGGTGACTATTAAAGGTCAGTGAAATGCACTTTGTTGATAGAGATGTCCATGAGGTTTTTGGAGGTCATGTGTAAAATATGGGTGAACATGAACTACCCCCAAAATGTTTTTTTGCGGTGAGGTGGAACTTTGAGAGAGTGGTTAAATCAAGGGTACACTGTACTCTTTGCTGGATGCATAGGTGAGTTCAGAGATTGAGGAATCTTATCAAAAGAGATAGGTCATTGGAGTCATGACCCACAACAGTATATCTTCCTTTCTCTACCCTTTTCTTTGCATTTCTTGACTGCCCTTACTGGATCACCTTTTCTTTCTCTATACCTTTCTGTCACGCTGTTCGTGCCTTGGAGGCAGATGACCATGGACTGAAAGCCGTAAGCTAAAATTAACATCTCCTCCATTAAATTGTAGGTGTCAAGTATTGTTTATTAGTGAGGAAAAAGTAAACACTTTAAAAATTTGCTCACTGATCTTTATTAGATCTTCTGAATTACTGAATTTTATTTTTATTAACTTTTATTTTCAATTTATTATTACAGGTTTGCAGCACATAAAATTTACATTAATTTTAAGGAGTAGATGTGTGTTCACAGCACAGCTAAATTGGTTTTTACTCTCCTTCCTGCCCACTTCCCTTCTTCAATTTTTAAATCTTCTTTTCTTATTTTCATCACTGTTATTATTCTTAACTCATGTTTATGGCATATAATGTTTACATTTACTCTATTTGGATTTTGTGGCACATCTTAAATCTTTTTGCTTCCCTTTCTCTTCCTCTTTTCCTTTACCATCAAACTCATGGACCCCAATTAAAATATCAACATCATTCCTCAAAGAACTATAGAAAACAATCCTAAAATTGATATGAACACAGAAGGAACTCAGAATAGCAAAAGCATTATTAGGCAACAAGAGAAAACCAGGAGGCATCAAAATACTTGTCTGCAAATTCTACTACAAACAAAAAGTGACAAACGGCATGGTACTAGAACAGAAACAGCCATGTGAATCAAAGGAAGAGATGAAAAGTTGCAGAAACACATCTGGGCACATTCAAGTATTTAATCTTTGACAAAGGTGCTACAAACATATTGAGGAAAGATGGCCTTTTCAAAAGATAATATCTAGGAAAATTAGCTATTTATTTGAAGATTGAAACTACCTTCCTTGGTTTCAACACTTACTAAATCAAAGTCAAATTTGTTCCAAGATCTAAACATCAAAACAGAAAAAAAAATAATAAGCTTACTGGAAAATAAAATAGGTAAGCCACTTAACATCATAGGTATTTTCAAGGACTTTTTAAAAACAAATCCAATTGGATAAGAAATAATAGAATGGATAAATTGAATTACCAGTTAAAAATCAAGGTAAATGAAGCAATTAGAGTGAAGAAACAACCTTCACTATGGGAAAAATTTTGACATTCTCTTTTATATTCATGGAGAATACAGTTGGAGGATAAAGAGAGTTCAACTTTATCATAATTATATATTCATTCTCACAAATAATTACATTCCATTATTTATTTTAAGACAATAATATTTTTGTTTATACACTGCTTATAAAATGTAGAAATTCATGTCCACCAAACCAACCCTAGAAAGAGTACTGAAAGACATACTAAACAGAGATAAAAATGACAATCCCTGAAACAACAACAGAAAGAAAGCACCAGGTAGGATAAGCAATTAAATAAGAGGAAAAGCAAAAAGAAACAACTGGAACATAACATGGCAAAGTTAAGCCAGTACATATCAGTGATATCCATAAATATAAATGGCCTCAATTCACCTATAAAAAGAAATAGATTGACAGAATGGATCAAGAAACAGGACCCCACAATATGCTGTATACAAGAGACACATCTGACCCAAAAGGAAACTCATAGATTAAAAGTGAAAGGATGGAAAACAGTATTCCATGCAACAGGAACCCAGAAAAAAGCAGGGGTAGCAATTCTATTTGCAGACAACATGAATGTCAAACCCAAAATGATTAAAAGAGATAGAGAAGGTAACTACATACTTGTTAGTGGTAAACTTCAAGAGGAAGAACTAACAGTTATAAACATATATGCACAAATACAGGAGCACCCAACTATATAAGATAGATACTAATGGACATGAAAGACCAAATAAACAAGAACACAATTATAACAGGAGATCTTAACATCCCATTGTTACAAAGAGATAGATCAACTAGACAAAAAGTCAGCAAAGAAATAACAGAACTGAATCATACCTGTGAGCAAATGGACTTAATAGATATAAACATAGTAGTTTACAGAGTGTTCCACCCAACCACATCAGAATACACATTCTTCTCAGCTGCACATGGGACATTCTCCAAAATAAACCCAATATTATTCCATAAAACATTCTTAAGTAAATGCAAAGGTATTGAAATCATACCATGCATAATATCTGACTATAGTGCACGGAAATTGGAAATTAATGGCAAAAGAAATTGTAAAACCTGCATAAATACATGGAAATTAAATAACAGCCCTTTGAACAACCAGTGGGCTACAGATGAAATTAAAGAAGAAATAAAACTATACCTACAATTCAATGAAAATATAGAAACAACATACTGCAATATGTGGGATACAATGAAAGCAGTCTTAAGAGGGAAATATATAGCAATAAACTGTCATATCAAGAAAACAGAATGAACACAAACAACCTAATGCTCCATCTCAAGCATCTAGAAAAACAAGAGCAAGCTAAGCCCAAAGCTTATAGAAGAGAGGAAATTGTAAAGATTAGAGTGGAAATCAATGCAATTGAAACTAAAAAAACAATACAAAGAATCAATGAATCAAAAAGCTGGTTTTTTGAGAGAATCAACAAAATTGACAAACCACTAGCTAATCTTATCAAGAGAAAGAAAGAAAAAAACCCAAATTTATGCAATAAGAACTGAAAAGGAAGAAATTACTACAGAGCCCATCAAAATTCAAAAGATCATGAATACCTACTTTGAAAATCTGTACTTACATAGAGATGAAAACACAGAGGAAATGGACAGATTTCTAGAAACATATGAACTACCAAAGCTCAACCAAGGAGATATAGCAATTTTGAACAGCCCAATATCAGCTATTGAAATTGAAAATGTAATTAAAAACTTACCAACAAAGAGAAGTCCAGGTCCTGATGGATTCACAGCTGAATTCTACAAGAAATTTGATGCTAGTACTCCTTAAACTCTTCAATGACATTGAGAAAAAAGCAATCCTTCCTAAATCATTCCTGGAGACAAGTATTACTCTGATACCAAAACCAGAGAAATATCCAACCAAAAAAGAGAACTATAGGCTAATCTCACTAATGAACATTGATGCAAAGATTCTCAACAAAATACTGGCAAGTAGAATGCAGCAAATCATCAAGAAGATTATACATCATGACCAAGTGGGGTTCATTCCAGGAATGCAGGGATGGTTTAACATATGCAAATCAATAAATGTAATACACCACATCAACAGAGACAAAAACAAAAACCACATGGTTATCTCAATAGATGCAGAAAAAACTTTTGACATAGTCCAACATATGTTCATGATAAAAATCCTTCAGAAACTCGGAATACACAGTATCTACCTCAACCTTATGAAGGCCATCTATGACAAACCAACAGCCAACATTATACTAAATGACAAAAACTGAAAGCTTTCACTTTAAAATCAGGAACACGACAAGGATGTCCACTCTCACCACTCCTTTTCAACATAGATCTGGAAACACTAGCCAGGGCAATCAGACAAGAGAGAGAAATAGGAGTAAAGATAGGAAAGGAAGAAGTTAAATTATCACTACTTGCAGATGACATGATACTCCATATAGAAGACCCAAAAAGCTCCACTAAAAAACTGCTAGAGGTAATAAACAAGTTCAGCAGTGTAGCTGGATACAAAATCAATGCTCAAAAATCAATAGTATTCCTGTACACAAACAAAAAACTCACTGAGAGAGAAATTATGGAAATATTGCCCTTTACAATAACATGTAAAAAAATGGAATACTTAGGAATCAACCTAACTAAAAATGTAAAAGACCTATATACTACGCTGAAAAAGGAGATTGAAGAGAATATTAGAAAATGGAAGGACATTCCTTGCTCTTGGTTAGGAAGAACCAACATTGTGAAAATGGCCATACTCCCAAAACTGTTATACAGATTTAACACAATCCCAATCAAAATACCATTGACATACCTCACAGATCTAGGGAAAACACTCTAAAATTCATTTGGAAACAGAAGAAACCTAGAATAGCAAAGGCAATTCTAGGCAACAAAAGCAAGGCAGGAGGCATCTCAATTCCTGACTTGAAACCATACTATAAAGCCACAGTGATAAAATCAGCTTGGTACTGGCAAAGAAATAGACCTGAGGATCAAAGGAACACATATGAAGATGCAAGCACAACTACAAAGACACTCAGTCACATGATATTTGACAAAGGGACTAAATATGTCCACTGGAAGAAGGATAGTCTCTTTAATAAATGGTGTTGGAAAAATTGGCTGTCGACATGCCAAGACTGAAACTAGATCCATGCATATCACCATGCACAAAACTAAAGTCTAAATGGATCAAAGACCTCAATATTAAAACAGAAACACTAAATCTACTGGAAGACAAGGTAGGTAGAAGTCTTGGAGACATAGGGGTAGGCAGAGAATTCATGAACCAAACGCAAACTGCATGGGAAACACTTCAAAGAATTAACATACATTATTGAAAAGTTTCTGCACTTCAAAGGAAATAACCAACAGAATGAAAAGAAAACCAACAGAGTGGGAAAGAATCTTAACCAGCAACCCTTCAGACAAAGGACTTGTGTCCAGAATCTATAAAGAATTGAAAAACATCAAGCCCCCCAAATTCAAAGACCCTCTCCAAAAATGGGCATCTGAGATGAACACACAGTTCTCAGATGAAGATATACAAATAAATACATGAAGAAATGTACACCATCACTGGTCATTCAAGAAATGTAAGTTAAAAGAGCATTGAGATTTCATCTCACCCCAGAAAGAATGGCTGCCATCAAGAAAACGACTGATAACAAATGCTGACAAGGCTGTAGGGGAAAAAGGACACTTCTCCACTGTTGGTGGGAGTGCAGACTGATGCAAACATTATGGAAATCCATATGGAGAATTCTCAGAAGACCAGGATTGGAAGCCCCATTCAGTCTAGCTATCCCCCTCCTGGGTATTTTCCCCAAAACTGAAAATTTCATATCACAGTGATATATGTGCCCCAAGTTCATAGCTGCACAATTTGTGATAGCTAAATCCTGGAAACAACCAAGATGCCCATCAACTGCAGAGTGGATGAAAAAGATGTGGCATTTTTATACAATGGAATATTACTCAGCTATAAAAAAGGATGATCTTGATGCCTTCATATTGAAATGGAGACAACTTGAGACTATCCTCATTAGTGAAATAAGTAAGAATAATATTTATAAATATCATATTGTGTCTCTAGTATAAATAGTAAATAAGAACTACAAGAGTAATAAAACCAAAATGTGTAATTGCTATTGTAAAAAAGAGAGGAAAAGAAAATGCTCTAAAGGATATAACTGCATGTATGCTTGAGTGTGTAAAATAGATGACCATATTGCGGAATCTTTCTTGGATCTTTGAGCAGAACTGTTTGTAGTCTGACTGTTTGAATATTTACTATGTACCCTTTAACTTTGTAACTTGAACAACTACATCCAGGATGACAGTATGTAATTTATAAATTACTGATTTCTTAGTGGGGCTTTTTCTCATTCTACTTTTTCTTTCTTTCTTTTAGAATTCTGTATTGTTGCTACCCTTTTTCCTATATTGTTTTTTTTCCTCTTCTCTTTAAATAAAATTTTAAAAATGTATAATTGCTATTGTAAAAAAAGAGGAAATAGGAAGCTCTATAAAAGATATAGCTGCATGTATGTTTAGGTGTGTGGGATTGATGACCATATTTCTAGGTTCTTGTTAGATCATTGAACAGATCTGTTTGCACTCTCACTGCTTTAGTGTCCACTTTGTGTGCTTTAATTCTGTAACTTGAATAACTATTTCTAAAAGAACAATATGTAATTTATCAATTAGTGATTCCTTAGTTTATCTTCTTTTCTTGAAATTCTGTAATATTTCTACCTTTTTCCTGTTTTTTTCTCTTTAAATAAAAAAATGAAATTATTCTTGGTGTACATTTCTGCCAGTGGTGAGAAACACATACAGTGATACTACCATAACAAAAATGAGAACCAGATCTATGTCACACCTCAAACTGTTCCCTGCACATCGCCTGTTCTAACCACATTTTTGTTTCACAACCTTGAAACCACTGTTTTACATTTCAGAAAGTTAAGAAAACATGCGTTTGAAAGAATTATAACTGGTTATTAGAGAACAATTCTTTTAGTGTGCTGAAATTTTGTACATTTTCACTTTCCTATTGCATTAACTGAAAGCCACTGGGTTTTACAATTGCTTGTTTTTACTTAATCAGAATTCCAATACTGATGTTTTGGGACATTTTTCTGTGGGATTTGACTAGTTGTGTTATAAAAATTATTTCTTGATGAAATAAGTTTGGAAAACTTTGAATAGAACAATTTATCTTTGAAGAATCAGTGTTACTTATATTCATAATCAAATACTCATATTGATCATTTGGAAAACACATAAGATGTTAGAAATAACAGGTAAATGTGAAATACAAGCATCAGTTCATTTATAATAAGTTCATATAAGGGAAATTGAAATGCAATACTTGAAATTCTGATCTTGTGCATCAAAACTTAAAGAAGATCTTGACAGTTCAACAAGAAATTGAGAGTAATGTAAAGCAGAAACACAGATAAAGCAGTCTTTTTAAAAATATGAAGATACAATATATTTTCAATAAGTATTTATGATTATGCAGGATCAATCAAAAAGCATTCCTACCGTATCTGAAACTGAAGCTCAAATTATGAATCACAAGCACTTCTGACAATCATTGACAAATTAGCACAATGCATGCAGTAAAATAGTTGTTACTGTGGCCTGAATTGAATAGTTTCATATCTAATTGAAATGTTGCAATTGATTTTTTCACTTTCATATGACATGGAAAGAGAGAAGGAGAGATATTGGCTCATTTTTTGTTGGTTATTGATTTGTAAAGAGATGAGAAACTTTTACAAGGCTAGTAAGAGAAAATCGGAAATGTTTCAACTGTTTCATATCACTCTACCTGGAACAGAGCAATCTCATACCACATATCTAGATCAAATCAGAACAAAGCTTAAACAACAAATGCAGATTAAAATAATATAGAAAAAAGAATTAGTAAATTTTTGAAAGCCACAAATATGCCTATGTACACATGAACATCAATAATGAGATAAAGGATTGAAGGAATGAAAGATTAAGAAAACAAATTTAAATTTCAGAGCTAAAAGAAGTAAAATTTTAGAACATATTGGTTATAATTAAAATAGATTAAACATTGCAGATTAAAACAGTGAATTTAGCTGGGCATGGTGGCACATATAATCCCAGCACTCCAGAGGCCGAGGCAGGAGGATTGTTGCAAGTTTAATGCTAGTGCCTGAGCTACAAAATGTGCTCAAGACCTGCCTGACTGCATAGTGAGACTTTGTCTCAAAAAAGAAAAAGAAAAAAAAGAAGAAAGAGGGAAAGAAAGAAAGAAAAAGAAAGAGGGAAAGAAAGAAAGAGAAGGAACATTAGTAAATGTGAAGACATTCTGGTAGGAACTATAAAATCTAATCTTTCAAATGCTGCTCTATATTACATTAAAGGTCCTAGCCATTGATACAGGACAAAAACATTAATTAGTAGTATTGTAAAACAAGTATTAAAATTGTCTATATTCTTTAATAATATCATTGCTTATAACCAAAAGATGGAAGGAATTGAGGAAAAGTGAATCAGTAAACAATTAAGGTATGTTACATATATGTACCAACATTCCCTGATGAATGTAGTAACTATATACTCCATACATGTACATATTAAAATAAAAATTAAAAATACAATGACCTCTGAACAAACCATTGAATGAATTAGAGTTTAAAACTTGAATTCAGTATGATCACAATATCAATTTTTTTAAAATGCTGCTAAGCAATTGAAAATTTTTTGAAATTTCAACTGGCTGAAAATATCTAAAGGAATTTCAGAAATAAAAGATAGGATTCTCACTGCCTTCTTTCAAGATGATTAATATAAAGTAATCAAAACAATGTGATAGCAAATAAAGAGGAGAAAAGTTCATTATTTACAAAGAGAGATTTTTAAAATCCTTTCATTTGTAAAATGTTTCTTTAGATTTCAGAAACCATATGAAGGTTACTACTTTGGTCATTTAAAACAGCATGCAAATATTACTGTATCAAAATTTGTCAAAACTGAAAGAAAGAAAAGAAAAAAATGTAAAAGACCTATACCATAAAAATCAGCTAGAAAAATGAGGAAATGTTAACAAAGAAAAAATGTGAATGTGTGATGTGCAAGTAGAGGAAACTATTTACAGCATCCTTGGCCAATAAGGAAACTCTATTTATTTATTTATTTATTTATTCATTCATTCATTTTTATTTTTATTGTTACATGTTTAGAGTACACAATGATTTTATTCCTTATAAGGAGTTGATACTTTACAGTGCCTGGTGGCTCCAGATACTGGGGTGTCCAACTTCGCAACACTATATCAACATTTTGCAGTGTGAGGGCAAAATTAATCCTAGAGGACAATACACAACAGGAATGCAGTCACAGTCATTGTTCATAACTGATTAAATAATGTTTCAGTTCTGTATTTTATATTTTTATTGTTGTTTGTGAAAATTAGAAACTTGGACTAAGATCATGTCAAATTGGGGAATTAAGGCAAAACCAGAGTTTTTTCTTTTCATTTTTCAAAAAAAACATAAGGGTTTTAGATGTTATTTACATACTATATTAATCTCTTTATTTATACTCATAAAAATGTAGTAAAGTACAGATCTGTACACCCTTCACCACAATTAAGTAAGTTTTCATAGTTTTACCACCTAACAACATTTTCTTAAGCTCATTTGTGATTTCTTAAGTGTTATAAAGATTGACCTTTTTTGGGTATTATAAATAAATCATTTAATATGGGGAATTTTTTTCCAGGAGGATAGATTCTATTACTTAACATAATGTATTGAAAATTTGTTGATGTTTTCATACATATCATTACTTCATTAATTTTAACTGTAGAAGGACAGCCTATTGTATAGATGTATCATGCTTTTGACCATTCTTTCAAGGTTATCTGTACAGACCTAAGGGCATCTGGACTGCTTCCATGCTGGGAAAATTATATATGATCATGCTATGATCATACATTTATGTACAAATGTTTTTGTGGACATATAAATTATTTCTCCTAGTGAAATGTCAGGGTCAGATGATAAATTTATGGTTGAAATTTTAAGAAACTGAAAAAAAAAGTTTTCCTAAGTGGCTGTACAATTGTATTATATTATATTACATTATATTCTCATGGAGTATATAGATAAAACTACAGATATAAATATAAATATCTGCAATGCTTACCGAATTGATAACTCCTTACTGTCCTCACCTGAAAATATTCTCAACATTTTGCTTATGAAAATGACATTTGAATTGTTAGCAAATTAGTTGTACTTATATGAGGCACAATGTGATTATTCAATGTATGCATATTATGGGTTAGAATATAATTGGGGCAGTTAGAATTTCCAACTCTAACTTTTTAAAAATGTGATTAACAAGTAATACTTGTACATATTTAGAAGACATATTTTATTTCAATAAAACATATACTGATCAAATCAAAATAAGTAATATTGGCCACAAGGTGAGTTTCAGCTCTCCAAGGCAGGCCTGGGAAAAGTTTTGGACCATCGATCCCGGTGGCGGGGTGCCTGCCCAGCCCCCTTAGGACACTGGCCTAGGCTCCAGAGGTTCGGTAGGCTTGAGTGGACAGTGTCCAGCGACCTTCATTCAACCAAGGGAGCCAGGACCTTGGAAAGGGGAGCTAGGCCTGTGCTGCCACCACTAGATGAGTTGCAGCTCACCAGGGCAAGCCCAGGAAAAGTTTGGGACCAACGATCCCTCTGGCTGGGTGCCCTCCAAGCCCCCTTAGGACATGGGCAAAGCACCAGAATTTCCCCAGGCTTGAGTAGACCACTCCCAGCTACCTTCTTTCAAGCAGGGAAACCAGGCCCACTCTGTGAGGGCAGCCAAAGCCACATGAGTCCCAGTAGAGGAGGGTGTAGGAGACGATTTCCAACACATTCAGGGAAAGCGTTGGAACATAGCTAGAAACATGGAAATATAGGGAAGTGACAAAGCCAAAGACCAAAATGCAATCTCAAACCTCCAGCCCATCCCAAGAAAGCCTAGGAGCCATGTACATAGAAGAAAATACTAGCCATACATCTGAAATGATATCAACTGAATAAAGAAGCAAGTATGTGAAGCTATGAGGGAACTCAAATCAGAAATAATCTCCCAGGTGAAAGAAGAAATGATAAAAGTAGTGAAAGAAATACTGAATGCATCCAATGAAGACACAGCTAAAAACTTAGAAGAACAAAGCAAAATGATAGAATCAATGAATGAACAGTTTAAGAAACAAGAAAACAAACAGAATATGGAAAGCAGATTCAGAGAGATTTACAGGAAATCAAAAATTCTATTGAAAGTTGCAAAAATTGCCTCAATGAAAGTGAAGATAGAATCTCAGACCTTGAAGATAAGATTGCAGCTAGTGAACAGGAAAGGGAAGATCTTCTAAAAATAACAAGAAATCAGGAAATAACAATTCAACAGCTGCAAGATGATGCAAAGAAAAACAACATAAGGTTAATAGGGATAAATGAAAAAGAAGGGGACAACACAAATAATATCAAGAGGCTATTTACACAAGTAATAGCTAAAAACTTTCCAAACATGAGTATGGAAACTGACATTCATATTATTGAAGCATATAGAACTCCAAATAACCATAACCAAAACAAAACTACATCCAGACATAAAATAATCACCATCCCAGATATTCAACATAAAAACAGAATACTAAAAACTGTTAGAGAGAAAAGACAGATCACCTATAAAGGAAAATGTATCAGAATCACAGCAGCCTTCTCAGCATAAACAATGAAGTTAAGAAGAGCATGAAGTGAAGTGTTTCAGATCCTAAAGGAACACAACTTCCAACGCAGACTGATGTAACCTGCAAAACTGTCCTTCAAAATGGATGGATAAATAAGGTACTTTCATGAAAAAGAACAGCTGAAGAACTTCATGATCACCAAACCAAGCCTACAAAGAATACTGAAAGACATTCTGATACACATAGGAAAAAAACACTAAGCAAGACAGACAATTAAAAAGAACAGAAGGTTAAGATACAACATCAGAAAGATAACATGTCAACAATAAACCAATATATGTGAGTTATAACCATTGATGTAAATGGCCTCAATTCACCAATTAAAAGAAACAGACTGGCAGAATGGATCAAGAAACATTGTCCAACCATATGCTGTTTACAAGAAACCCATTTAACCCAAAAGGAAACTCTTAGTCTGAAAGTCAAAGGATGGAAAACAATGCTCCATGCAACAGGAACTCAAAAAAAAAAAAAAAAAAAAAACAAGGGTAGCTATTCTGTTTGCAAACCATGTGAATTTCAAACCAAGAACGTTCCAAAGAGATAAAGAAGGTCACTACATACTAGTTAGGGGAAAACTGCAAGAGGAAGAGATAACAATCTTAAACACATATGCACCAAATTCCAGAGCACCCAGTTACACAAAGTAAGTATTAACAGAAATGAGAAATCAAATAGGCAATAACACAATTATAACAGGAGACCTTAAAACACCATTGACACAAAGGGATAGATCAACTAGACAGAAAATCAGCAAAGAAATAACTGAACTGAATCACACCTGTGAACAAATGGATTTGATAGATGTGTACAGAGTGTTCCATCCAACAACATTGGAATATACATTCTTCTCAGCAGTACATGGGACATTCTCTAAAATATACCATATACTAACCCACAGAACATATTTAAGTAAATGCAAAAGAATTGAAATTATCCCATGCATGTTTTCAGGTCATAGAGCCATAAAACTAGAAATTAATGATAAAAGTAACTGCAAAAACCCCACAAACACATGGAAATTAAATAATACACTCTTGAGCAATCAGTGGGTCACAGAGGAAATTACAGAAGAAATTAAACAATATCTACAAGCAAATGAAAATACAAATACAACTTACTGGAACCTGTGGGATGCAATGAAAGTGATCCTCAAAGGAAAATTTATTGCACTGAGTTCACACATTAGGAAAACAGAATGAAAACAAATAAGCAACCTGATATTACACTTCAAACATCTAGAAAAAGAAGAGCAAGCCTAGGCCAAAGCCAAAAGAAGGGAGGTAATTATAAAGATCAGAGCAGAAATTAATGCAATAGAGACTAAGAAAACAATACAAAAATCAATGAATCAAAGAGTTGGTTCTTTGAAAGAATAAATAAAATTGATAAGCCCCTAGCCAACCTAATTAAAAAAAGGAAAGAAAAGACTCAAATTCATTCAATACAGAATGAAAAAGAAGAAATCACTGAGGACCCTGTGCAAATACAGAAGATAAAAAACAACTATTTCGAAAACCTCTACTCTTATAGGTTTGATAACACAGAAGAAATGGACAGATTCCTAGAAACAATATGAAGCACCAAAGCTGGATGAAGAAGATGTAAAACTGCTGAATAATCCAATTTCTATTAATGAAATTGAAAACATAATCAAGTCCCTACCAACAAAGAAGAGCCCAGGCCCAGACGGATTTACTGCGGAATTCTACAAGAAATACAAAGAAGACTTAATGCCGACACTCCTCAAACTCTTCAAGGAAATTGAAAGGGAAGCAATTCTCCTTAAGTCATTTCTGAGTACCAAACCCGCGAAAGTACCAAAACCTGAGAGAGACCCAACTAAACATTGAACTACAGGCCAATCTCCCTAATGAATATAGATGTAAAAATTCTCAATAAAATATTGTCAAACAGGATGCAGCAAATCATCAAGAAGATTATACTCCATGACCAAGTGGGATTCATCCCAGGCATGCAGGGATGGTTTAACATACATAAATCAATAAATGTAATCCACCATATCAATAGAGCCAAAAGTAAGAATCACATGATCATTTCTATAGATGCAGAAAAAGCTTTTGATAAGATCCAACACCCATTTATGATAAGAACCTTACAGAGAATTGGAATAGATAGTCTTTAGCTCAATATGATAAAGGCCATCTACTACAAACCAAGAGCCATTGTCATATTAAATGGCCAAAAACTAAAAGCCTTTACCTTGAAATCAGGCAAAAGACAAGGATGTCCCTTATCACAGCTCCTATTGAACATAGTACTGGAAATACTAGCCAGAGCAATTAGACATGAGAGAAAAATAAAATGAGTAAAGATAGGAAAAGAAGAAAAATTATCATTATTTGCAGATGACATGATATTCTATATAGGAGACCCCCAAACCTCCATTGAAAGACCCCTAGATATAATAAATAAATTCAGCAATGTAGCTGGATACAAAGTCAATACTCAAAAATCAATAACATTCTTATACACTAAGAACAAAATTACCAAGAGAGAAATAAGAGAAGCCATACCTTGCACACTAGCATCCCCAAAAATGAAATACTTAAGAATTAATCTAACCAAAGGTGTAAGAGAGTTTTACAGGGAAAATTATAATACCCTGAAATAAGAAATCAAAGAGGACCTTAGTAAATTGAAAGACATCCCTTGTTCATGGATAGGAAGAATAAATATTGTGAAAATGGGCATTCTCAAAAGATTTTTAAACAGATTCAATGGAATCCCAATGAAAATACCACTTACATACCTCATAGATCTAGAGAAATCACTACTAAAATTCATCTGGAACCAGAAGAGACCTAGAATAGCAAAGGCAATTCTAAGCAGCAAAGCCAAGGCAGGAGGCATCAAAATCCCTGACTTGAAGTTATACTACAAAGCTACCATAATAAAATCAACATGGTATTGGAATAAAAACAGACCTGAAGATCAATGGAATAGACTAGAAGATACAACTGTGAACACACTCAGCCACCTTATCTTTGATAAAGGGGCCAAGCATGTTCACTGGAAGAACTATAGTCTCTTTAATAAATGGTGCTGGAAAAACTGGCTTTTCATATGCCGAAAACTAAAATTATACACATGCCTTTCACCATTTCACTAAAATATAAATGGATCAAAGATCTAAATATTAAAACAGAAACACTAAATCTGTTGGAATACAAAGTAGGTAAAAATCTTGAAGACATAGGGGTTGGTAGAGAACTCACATACAAGAACCAAACTGCACAGGAAATACTTTCCAGAATCAATGTGGGATCATGTCTTATTAAAGAGTTTCTGCATGTCCAAAGAAATCTCCAGCAGGATGAAAAGAAAACCCACAAACTGGGAAAAAATCTTAGTGAACTGTCCCTCAGACAAAGGAGTACTGTCTAGAACTTTTAAAGAATTTAAAAAAAATCAGACTCCTGAAATTCAAAGACCCAATCCAAAAATGGGCATCTGAGATGAATAAACAGTTCTCAGATGAAGAAATATGAATGGCAAATAAATTCATGAAAAAATGTTCATCATCATTGGTCATTAGAGTAATGCAAATTAAAACTACACTGAGATTCCCTCTCACTCCGGAAAGAATGGTCAGGATCAACAAAACTACCAACAACAAATGCTGGAGACGCTGTGGGGAAAAAGGAACTCTTCTGCACTTTCAGAGGGAGTGTAGACTGGTGCAACCACTGTGGAGGTGAGTCTGGAGATTCCTCAAAAAGCTGGGGTTGGAGGTCCCATTTGACCCAGCTATTCCACTCTTAGGCATATTCCATGAAGAACTGAAAACATCTTACCATAGTGATATATGTGCACCCATGTTTATAGCAGCACAATTTGTAATAGCCAGATCTTGGAAACAACCTAAGTGCCCATCAACTGAGAAATGCATAAAAAAATTTTGGTATTTTTATACAACGGAGTACTACTCATCTATAAAGAATGATCACAGTGAGATATTTATAAATAAATGGGTGCAACTTGAATCCATACTCATAAGTGAAATAACCCACACTCACATGTATAAATACTGTATACTCTCCCTAGTGAAGAAATGGTAAGAGTACAGAAGATTTTAGTGGTAATCATGGTCCATCATTATATTGCTTTGAAGTCTTATGTTTTCATTTATTGTTTGGAATGGTTTTATTCTGTTTTGTTTGATCTTAATATATGTGATGGTATGAATAGTTACTTTGAAGAAAATAAAATATGGCAGCCATTGTTGATTTGATATCATCTTGCTCTGAAGTCCTACCATGGTTTTGTTTTTCTATTACCATTGGTTCTATCATGTTGTACCTTATTGGATTTTAATATGTATGGTAGTATAAACAAATTTTTTATGGAAAATGAGATAATATAGTAGCTATTGTTCATCTTCAGTTATTTGGTTCAGAATGCCTTGCAATATTTTCATTCTTTTGAATGGTTTTATTCTATTTTGTTATGTTTGACATTATTGTATGTAAAGCTAAGCTCAACTGTTTCAGAGAAAGAGACATTATGATGGCTGCTGTTGATGTCCAGTTGACTTGTGAAGTGCTGTGTTGCTTGCATTGTTCTGTTCTGATCTGCTTAGAGCTGTCCTCTCTTGTTTTATTCTCTTTAAAATAAGAAAAAAACCCAAGTAATATTTCTTTCCCAACATGGCTTTGTATTTTGAGTTTGTGGTTCCTTTAATTTGGTTATTCATAGAATATTAAATTTATTGTGTACTATCCTCACCTCACTGTGCTTTCAAAGGTGCTGAAATCTGTGCTCACATTGTCATAGGCTCCCACTCAAAATCAGATAATGGTCTTGGTTTTACAAAATGGAACTATAAAAATTTATATAGTGCTAATTAATGGCTTAAGCAATAGTTTTTGCCAGGATAACGGGAATTTCATTTCTTATACTTTCGTGTCCTTATTCTCGTGTCAAATTCATTTTCATACAGCTATACTCTGAGTTGAAACACTTTCCCCAAGGTGCTCATTAAGTTTACTCCCAATTATCACCCAAATACTTATCACCATCTAAAATGTTTTAAACCATTATTTATTTTCACTTCTATTTCATCCCTCAACAAAGTCAATTCCCTGGGTGCAGCCGCTTTTTTCTTTGTTGTGTGCTTCTGAAGTGCTGAATACTAGAACAGCTCAATGCTATTTGTAGTTCCCCGCAAAATATTTCTTGCCAGTTTTCTGTATAATTCTAAGGTATTTTGGAGCCTGAGATAAAAAAAAAAAATCAACAATTTGACCAGTCTGGCAAAATTGGTGATATTCATGCCTCAAGATCAAGAAAAGAGTGGGATTACAGTTTAATCATAAGGGTCTCGTCTACCATATACAGTGCCCCATGTTCAATCTTTCCTAGCATTAATAAACAAATACATAAATTGTCTCTTTATAATTCACTTGCATAATAGTTTTCTATGCTTCTTATATTTAAGGAAGAATTTATAGAATGTTAGCTTAGGTTATTGTTCAATGAAGGAACGATGCTTATTTTTTTCAAGAGAGATCCACTGGTTTCCTTTTATTATTTTAGATTTTTGATTAAATATTGATTGAATGTTGCCCACATTCTACATAACATAACTTTATACAGTTTTAGTGTTGCAGAGATTATCAATGCTCTTCAAATCTTCACGTGTTCAGTAGCATTTCATATTGATTAGAACCCAACCAATGAAATTCTAAGGTATAGGATGTAGTTTTCTGCAGTCAGAATTTCCCTCCTGACATTTACATCCCTAGTGCCTTCCAAGGTATGTGTTGTACATTTTCCCTTAAGAAATAATTTGCTGGGCCAAGGATTTAGCTTAGTGTCATAAGCACCTGCCTGACAACTGCAAGGTCATGAGTTCAATCCCTGGCACAAGAAAGAAAAAGAAAGAAAGAAAGAAAGAAAGAAAGAAAGAAAGAAAGAAAGAAAGAAAGAAAGAAAGAAAGAAAGAAAGAAAGAATTTGCTGTTCAAAGATATCCTGGATATTTATTCTAACTTTATTCACTGTTTGAAATATAAATTTGACTATGGTGGAAAACTGATACAATTTTAAGTCAAGCTGGATCATTTGATGATTCAATTATATCTGAGACCTGGTTCATGTATTCCCTAAGTAGATATTTTTTTCTTCCATGCTTATGTAAAGATTCAATATATAGGAGTAACATTAGTACATACCAGTGGAAAGATTTTGCATTGTATTTTATTACAGTACTTCCTATTAATATCAGCTATTGAAGAAATTACCAGTGTACTTAATATATACTGGTTTTAGTGTATATATTGAAAAAACTAAAGAATGAAGAAACCAGTTGTTACTTGGCACATACAGTAATGGATTTAAACCATTTTATCTGAAATATTAAACAAGTGGGATCAAATCATTCCCAGAGAAGGTAAGTTTCTCTACAGCCAAATGATAAATGTTACATATAGAAGTAGAGGAAGAGATTATACCTCTGAAAACTACTCTCCATATTCCTTGCCATCTTATGGTGGTTAAGTATTAAAAAGTAAAACAACAATCTCAGATAACAAAATACCCACAGCCTAATTCTTGGTGCCCAAACCTATGTTGTTTTACTTTGTATGTGATATTAAAGAATCAGAGGTGAGGCGATTATGCTAGATTAAAAGTGCAGGTCTCATATAAGCATAGCAGTCCTCATAATATGAAGGCAAGGGATAGGTCAGTAGTAAAGATGTGATGATGGATGAAGAGATGGAGTTTTAGAATGAATCATGACCCAAGGAATGGAGCTGGACTCCGAGGTCTCTGGGAAGAACTATACCTTGCTAGTATCTTAATGTTGGTTTTCTGATTCCCAGATCTATGAGAAGAAATTCTGCTTTTTAAACTACTCTTCTCATTGCAATTTATTTGAGCAACAGTGAGAACTCACTCATTTTACAAAGGAATTATTTCTTACTTCCAAGCAAAAAGGAAGAGAAAAGATTTTAAAAACTATAGGCCCTGACTTAGGGTAAGGAAAGCATAATAGAACACTTTAGAGAAACATGTACGTTTTTGCAGCCTGGATAAATGAATGCTAATAATAGAAATGAGTTTTAATTATAGAGAAAACTTGCATCACTGAACAGAGGTTCATTACTACAGAGATGAATAATTCTTTGGCTTATTTGATTGAAGTTTGATGGTGGAGAATACAAATTCCCTAGCTCTATAGAAAACTCATTGTCAGTTTACTTTTAGATATAAATATACACATTTGTAATCACTAAAATAAAATTGGCTACATATATACATACATATTATATGTACATATATTACATGGAAAGAAACACAAAGAGAGAGGGACAGAGACAGAGATGGAGATCCTGAGAGAGAGAGAGAGAGAGAGAGAGAGAGAGAGAGAGAGAGGCTTTGTAAGCTAAATAAACAGTCCCAAAGGAAAACTAAGGTTTCATTTCTCAACAGTATATTAGAGTATGTTAATGATTTTTCTTAAAAAGGACAGTTTAGCATTTGTCACTCAATTTCCAATTAAAAGGAAAAGCCCCATGAGTTCACTGAAAGTTTCTTTAAGATTAAATCTTCAATGAGTGTTTTTATTTGCTATCTACTGTGTTATGGAAATTATAAAATTTTTTGCTTCTGTGAACCAACAAATTTTAAATAAATAAATGAAAAATATCTATAAGAAACAGTCCTTTTTAAATCAGAACCAGAAGTAATATACAGAAATATGATTCACTTATTAATATTTATCTTAAATGTTTTTGTATATTTCTTAAAGTCCATATGAAATTACTTATGGAATATTCATTTTTTAATGTTCTGATTCCATTTTCATACCCTTCAGTAAAAACACATGACATTCAATCATCAGAGACTTACACTGCCATGTCCAACTCGGCTCTTGAAATTCTCAGCATGGAAGATGGTGAAGGATGAAGAAATAAAGACAAGAGTCGGGATACAGAAAGCTCAAGTCAGGTGAAGTCCTCTCTCTAGATGAGACAAAAGGAACTGCTTAGCGACGCCAGTGCTTTTATTTATATACTTGGCTGACTGATGTCCTATGACATACCTGTGCGTAGCATCTAGTTTGCTGGGATTCCCTTTGGCTGTCCGTGCTCTCAGAGCTTCCACAGCTTGTTCATGTGGCTCACCTTGGGTGCCCTGCAGGTTGATCTCCAGCTTCAGCCTCTCCCTATTTCTCCCTCTTTTCTCTTTTGTAGTTGCAAGTGGCGGGTGGTCAGATGAATTTGGAGGAACTGTGCCGAACCTCTCATTCTTGAACACTTTCTATTGTGAGTGAACTTATTCATTTAGGCTAAAGATCTCCAATCCAATAATTTTAGGTTGCTGCACTCAGCAATTTAACCCTATACAGACTTAAATCCATAACAGTATTCAGTTACTGGTGTTAGCAATTTGAATTTCTTTTATAGCTAGCATATTATTATGGGATTGTTTTATACCTGTGGTGGTTATACTTTTCTGCTGGATGTTTAAAACCAAGTTGAGGTGAGACTTGTATAAATTAAAATCAATTTTTTTTCTATCTATCAAGGTCAGTTAAGTCTCCTCAGGATTTACTTTGGAACTGTACATAGCACCTCTCAGTTCTCCTGTCATCTTCAACTATCTGGATGAGTCATGGCCACTGTTTCAACTAATTGCTTTCTGTCAAACCTTGGAAGAATTTTTTTTTCTCATGATGACTTTCCTTAGGCAGACTATACATTGTAGATCATGTTTCTCTGTGGTCCAACAATCTCCTTGGTCAGGAATTTGCGTAACTCATCAGAGTTGTAGGATACTGCTAAAAGTTTCCATGATTTCCTGGGTCCTTGTTGACCTCAGAGGGCTGGGGACAAAATATTGGCTATCATCTTAGTTCATCTCTTTCTAGTATTTGGTCTCCAAACTTCAGTTATTGAACATTCAGAAGAGATGATTAATGACATTACATTGTAATGGGAGCAGTAAGCTTAATATGTAATTTTATCTGAATATCAAGCACCTTGAAATACAATGTAGAATCATTATTTTCTACCAACAAAGGATGTTCTACTATTTAAATCACTATAGAATGTTAACAAACAACTGTTGTATATTTTACACAGAAAATTAAAAATCAAAAGTCATGCATAATATTTTAGCATGACAATCATGAAGACATTTTTGTAATGCACACCTGAATATCCATTTTAACAGAAAACAGCCTTTTTAGGCAATCATCTCTACCCAGTACATAGCCAGATTCTTTTCTCTAACTAGTTTACCTTTTAATGGGATCTTACTGAAGGAATGTGTGACATTGTCTGGACTCTATGTATATAGATGCTTACATAGCATATACAGCACATAAGTTTTTGTTAAACCCAGATGTCTGAATCTGAAAGAATTCTATCACCATAAACAATCCCTGTTTTACATTTTGAAAGACCTGTATATCTGAAGGCATAAGTGTTTTTAAATGCATCATGAGATTAATAACAGTCAACTCTCATAGCCATATAAAAACCTTTGTATCAGCATCTTTAAATCAAAAATTATGTTGTCTGGAACACTTAATCTTTTGGTGATGATGAATGTAAACAAATGATAATAATATATTTTTACTAACAGTTATTGGGGTGTCTCCATAAGGCTATGTAGATCATTGGGGCCCTATTAAAGAACAAGAACGCACAAACACTTCCTGCATGGTTAAGCTGTTCTGAGATAGCTGCATGGGCAGCCTGATCTTCATACCAATCAAAAAATTTTCTCTTCTACAATAAATAATCCCCAAATTTAAACATGATTTAGCTATCTTTTTGTCCCCCTCTGCTCCTTTCTTATCTGTGTTCAAGTGCCAATATGCCATGTACAGTGCAACTCTTGAAATTCTCATGTTGAAGGATTGTACAGGATGAAGAAATAAAGACAAGAGTGAGGAACAGAAAGCTGAGGTCAGGTGGAGCCCTATCTCTGAAAGGGAGACAAGGAACTGCTCAACTGTAATAGTTTTATTTATACACTCAGCAGTTGATGTCATGCAGTATCCCTCTGCCTAGCAACCTGTTTGCCTGAGTTGCCTCTGACTCTTTGTGTTCTCAGAGCTCAAAGAGCTTATTCACATGGCTCACCTTGGGTGCTTGGTGTGTGTTATCCACCTCCAACTCCAGTTGATTCCTACATTACACCTGTTGAGTGTTCATATGTCAAAGTTTAATTTCAATTTGATGTATGAAATATTTATTTTTCTATAAAATAGTGTTGACATATCTAATTGTGGCTGGTAATTGAAAATGAAGAGGTAAGTCCCTGAAGTTTTCATACATCTCTAAAACAAAAATGCTGTATGTACCTGTCCACATATATACGGATGTTGCATGATCTTGTTATTTATTCATTTATTCCCTAAAATTCAAAACTGTAGTGTTTTTTTCTATAGAAAATTAAGAGTTACTTATTTTAAAAACAAAAACAAAATTACAGATCTCTAATTATTCTAGAGTAAATAAAGTTCTAGATTACCTGCTACTTACCTGAAAAAAAATTCTATCTTACAGTATTTGGAAAATTAGTTTTCCACACTTTTTTTTAAGTTGAATGCTTTATATCATAGTTATTCAATATATTGTATAATTAGTATTAAATCTTTCTTGTACATGCCAATTTTTATTTTGTTTTAATTAATGAACTATTAATAAGTGCCATGTGTCACTTAATGAATTCTTTTTAACTGAGAGAACATTACTGAAATTTTTCTAATATACAGTAGAAATTATTTATTTTATTTCCTTAAATAATATTGTGCATAGATCTTAGATTTAATAGTTTTTCATTAAATATCAATAATATCTCAATAATATGACCATGTTCTTGTTAAATTAAATAAAAAGTATTTATTTTGATACATAGTCATACACATTTTTAATAACTGATATAGGAAGAGGTTTTTCTTTTGGAAGCAGCACTTTTGTATATTTTAGATGTATTTATTTTACCAAGATTCATAGTGAAAATTTTAAAAATTAACTGGATTACATATTGCAATTTTTGTTGACGTTTGTCTACAAACTTTCAGAAGATTTCTTGGTTGTGACTTAAGAATCAAAAAAAAATGCTTGAGTCAATTTCTCCATGTATTTCAGCAGTGTTGTTTGAGTTTGAAGGGCAAGTATACTCATAAAGCAGATCAAGATTCCATAGAAAAATGTTGTTTTATTAATTATTTTTAAATAGTACAAATCTACATGATTTGCTTCACTCTTTCACTTGAAAATGTAAAATGACATGGTATATGATTAAATACTTTTAAAGGTAATAATTAATCTTAAAATTGTGAATGCTTTAGAGGCTCAGATTTATAAAGATTAATATTGGAGATAATTGTAAGCAATGTCAATATATATAAATAATATGCCTTCCATGAAATTTGAATTTTAGTAAAACATACACTTACTATTACACTTCACATTAAAACAGGTTTTTAATCAATAACTTTATTTCATTATCCATTCAAAATTATAATTGTGTAGGTATTATTATTGATATTAACCATTTAAATGACTGTTCTCAAAAAATCCTTTTTTTCAAATCTTTTTTCCTTTAACTATATAGTACAGGAAATCAAAGAAAATATAAGTGAATAACTGAGTTTTTGAAATTTTTTACTATTTTTCCTACTTCTAGGTTGTATTTTTATTTGCTTTTGTTCACTTATTTTTGGTCTTCAGGTGGTTTATATAATGTTATTATTCATGAAATTTTATTTGAGTACAATTATGTAAACACAATAAGTAATGAAGTCAGGGACAATTAATCTGTATGAAAAAATTAATTTCCATATGTTCCTTTCCATATATTTAAAGTAACCTTTTATAACAGAATGTTTGATATTATGCAAATAATACAAATAAAATTAAAATAAATTATATAAACTAGTGAAAACATTAAAGCATCAAAAAGTAATCTTATATCAATTCTCAGTGGAAAGCTTTGTACCTTCATGAGTGATATGACAGAGCATTTGTCAGAAATATCCTAGGAAACCAATATAAACAATAGCCATGATCTTTACACCTAATTAGCCACTTTTATATCATATATATTTTAGTAGAAGTAATTTTGAACCATATTACTTATTTGTAACATATCCGTGGATACAAATGACAGAAACAAAATGTAGTTTTGAGTCCTAGTAGACTCCATATGGTCTCAAGTGCAAAAATGTTATTTGAATGAAGGATAATAAGTATAATAAGAAGCTCAATTCTAACTTCAGATTTAAATTTCTTCTGTATGTGCCATCTTCCCTGTGGTTTTTCTACTTGAAAGTCACATTAGTTTATTATTACTTAGCAGCAGGAAACCTTCAGAAGTTAAATTTAGTGAAGGTCTGCAACTCTTTTGATTATCCTTCAGGATCTTGGGACTGCTTTATAAAATTGAGTTTTAATAATTTTATTTTGATTCAATTTTACAAATTAAACAATATATGAACTACCCTAAATAAGTACACTATTAAAGCAATCCTTCAAGACCCCCTTAGAATATTTTAATTTTTGTATCAATTTATGTAGTTTCAGGATAAATTGCAGGTGATATTTATTATTTATATTTGTTTTTTAAAACATAAAACTTACATTGACTTGTCTTTAAAATGGTACACAGTTCCTATTCAAAATTTGAATTGTAAAAGCTGATAGTAATTGTTTTACTCATAACATAAATTGTAATTCATTAGGTTTTAATTGGAGATGAAATATTGCCTATAATCTATTGTTTCTCTCATCCAGGTTTTGTGATGTTTCATTGTAGAGATCATTTATTTACTTAGTTAAATTAATTCCTAGAGCTTTTGTAGCTATTGTAAATGAAATTTCTTTACTGATTTCTTTATCAGAATATTAATTATTTGTATATAAACATATCATTAATTATTCCTCCTCCTCCCTCTCCTCCTAATCCTTTCTTTTCTCATGATATTGGTGATTGAATCTGATGTCTTCATATTTAGCTACATCCCCACCTCTTTTTCTTTTCCTTTCTTTATTATTGACAAATGATGTCCTTAAATTGCCAAGATTAGGCAGATTAGGCTCAAATTTGAGAAATTGTTACCTCAGCCTCCCACAGTGCTGCTAGTAGAGTCTTTGGTCCCACATCTCACTACTTAACAGCTGATTTTTATGTTTATCTTCTATCCCACAACTTTACTGAATTTGGATAAAGTTCCAATAGCATTTGTGTGTATGTGTATGTGTGTACAATATTCAGATATTTTTCTATATAAAAGTATATAATCTGAAGTTAAAGCAGAAATAAATTTGAAAAGATAATTTGAGTGCATTTTGTCTATTCCTTTCATGTAATTTTTGCATGATGAAAAGACATCCTGTGTTCATGGATTGGAAGGATAGATTTTCAGATGTGCATAGTTTCTGAAGGGGTTTATAGATCTGTCAACATCTAGCAAAATACAAATGACATTCTTCACAGAATAGAAAAAAAAAAGGAACAGCCCTCTAAGATTTATATGGAAGGGGAAAAGATCCTCAATTGACAAATCAATTCTGAGCAAAAAAATTAAAACTAGAGGTATCATAATACATGATACAGTAAAATATTGATTTTAAAACATTCAAGTTTGCTTATAACAGTCTCCATATCTGGGTGTAGGTTATTTTGCATTTATTTTATTTGAAGTTTACTGCCTTGGGTGTAGCTTGACATGACAGCTAAGTCTTAAAAGCATTTGCTGTGCTGATTAGGATGAGATTCACATACATGAAGATCATAATTCACCCCAAATTTATTAAAACAAAAATGCAATGGTGTCATTTTCCAAGCCACTGTTATCTCTGTGATCACTGAAGCTTTTCTGATTCCTTGAAATTCTGTTTTCAACAATAATGCCTGAATATTGTTAGCTGTGATGTTAGGAGCTAAATGGTATTGAGCACCAAAGGAAATAGGTGTTAAACTCACCATCACTTGGTGCTACTTGGACTTTTGGTCTTCTTTCAGAATGTGCTTATGTCTGTCTGTTTAGTTATCACTTTTAATGTTCACTTCATCATGTTCTATCCTGATTTTATCAAGAGTAAAGTTCAAAATGCTTCTTTTTCTTCAATGGAAAATAGTCAAAATAATTTAAAGTAGGATATTAAACCATCGAATTTCTTTTTAGATCATTATTTTTATAGTGCAGAGCATAAGGTAGAAAGATCTACTATATGGACAGGTAAATATAAGAGATGTTGCTTACATATATTTTATGTAACAAATAGCTAATTCTCCATTATTTTTAGCATTTCTGGCAGCATAGTAGGTTTGGTGAAACATTACATGAATAAAATTTTCTTTAGAGAAATAATTTTTATAAAAGCTAAATATTTGTTTCCAATAAAATGGACAAATATTTAACATTTCCCAACTGAAGTCTTGCAACAGTGAACTACAGGAGAAATATAGGATTTGAATTAATTTTAAATTATTGATGCTTAATATAATTCTAAAATGTTGGTTTAAGCAAGTCTAAGCTGCTTTTAAGATGCTATATCACTGTGGATATTTTATAGGTTAACATATAATCTCTAGAAAGTGGTGTTTTGTAGGGGATTTCATGCATTTTTGCGCACACTAACTTCTCCCCTCCTACCATCTGTTTGTCACGAGTATTATTCTGAGGGAGTCAGACTGCTGTAATTATTAATTCTGAATTTTAACTTTTGCATTCAGCCAAACTTACAGATATTGATTCCGTCTTTCAGAAGCAAAAGTTTGATTGCTACACTATTGGAAACTTTGATTTCAGGTCTATTTTATTTTCTGCACATCATTTCAATTTGGAGATGATTTTATCACTATTAGACTTTTATGAGCTCAAATAACCATCTCAGTCGTATAAATTATCATTATAATGATACATTAGAGCATTCCATAAAGCATAATGCAACAACTGATGTCCTTGGCTTTCAACAGCATTAACCTGAGGTTTTTTATATTTTTTAAAGTTGCCTTCTTCTTAAGCAACATTACTAACACTTTTTCATTTACTACTGATTCTTATCTAGGGAATATATTTTAGTATTTATTACTGATGGTGCACTAATTTGTATTAAAACATGTAGAAACACTAATGAAAATCAGTGAAAATCAAGGGCAAGATAAATTCACTATTAAAAACTTTTATTCAACTACACCAACCATATATTTAGAATCATATTGTTTATACAATTTATAATAATCTAGGCCTGAAAACACAGAATGTTGCTTCTGCCAGTATCAAGCAGTAAGAACTGAAACAGATGCAAGTGAATTCAGTATCTTTGAGCCCACGTCTCACTGAGAAAATATTTCCTCACTGAAAACTAGTAACTCTAATAAACATTTTGAAAAACAAATTTGTTTTAGATATTTATATCATGTGGTATAAATTAGGCTCTCATGATAAAACACATTAAATATGAATCTCACTGATTTATCTACCTTATTTATTTAAAAAATAACAAAGGTTAAAACTGAATTATATGTATATTATAATAAATATGTTTATAAAAACTATGGCATTTTTGAAGGTGTATGTGTAGTGTTAAATGTAAAAGTGCAGCTCAACCATTATATCAAGAAATATAAACTTATCAATTCATAAAGAAAAGTAGAAACTTTTGTTTCCTATATCTTAATAATGTTTATCCCATGTTATATACAGCCTGGAGAATTAGAGTCCTTTCTTTTATACTCTCTGTGATGATCAAGTAGGGGCTAGATTAAAATGTTAATTTTGTACTACATTTTACTTATATACCAAGAAGAATCAGTCATGTGCATAAAAATATAAAATATAACTAGAAAATGACACTGATGATGATTATTAACAAAATACAAGACAACTCAGAGTGCGAATAAAATGCTATTACTTCATAGAATTGACATGATGTGTACATAGTTAAGATTCCAAAAGAAAGAATTGGCTGTCTTTTAATGTTTTCCTTGACCTACATTTCCACCTACTCAGATGAAGAGTTAAATATAGAATTGCACTCTTTAATTTCCTTTAGAACAGTGAAATGAAGAGTGATAGATTTTATAAACTTCCAGGTTTCAAAAGATGTTGTTAAAAATTTGATCAAAAATTAAAATCCAAAATTTCATATGTAGATTTGCCTTGATCTCTCATAGCTTATAGGACAGAATTCCTTCAAATAATACTTAAATGGTGAAAATTATATATTTGGGGAAACTAGTGTCTATTTTTGGAATTTAAAATTTCAGTCTTTCAGAAGTCTAGAACATAGAGTAAATTCAGGTCCAAAACTGAAGTTACTATGTAGTTTCCCTCAATAAGCAACAATTATCCAAAATAGTAAATGTTGGTGCAATTTCTATCTAAAATAACAGTTCTTTTTATGCAGGAAGCATATTCTGTTTAGTACAGTAGAAATTTTCCAAGAAACACAAGTGATGTATTAAACAGAGAAAAGTACAACATAATTATAGCACCAAATGAACATAAATATACCTGTTGATTGATATGACCATATAGTCAAATGTTTATTTGCTATAATTTTTCATTCAGTTGTTCATCATGTCTTTACTTCATTAGAGATTATCAGTTAAGAATTAAAAGTATGAACTTTGCAGTATGCATTAAATATATATATATATATATGTAAATTAATAGTTTAAGTCAGGCTATTGAATTACTAAAACAGAGATTTAGATTTTAATTTCACTTATAAAAGAGATGTCTCACTATTTAATTTTATATATCCACTATACAAATTTAACACCCTTATTTTCTTCCTTTGTGTTAAAAATTGGTCTGGTAATCTTAATGTTAACTAGACATATGAATACATATTTATGATTTCACTTTTCTTTTCAAATGCTATACCAAGTAAGCTATATTATAATTTTTCCTATGTTTGGTGTTTTTAAAATACAAAGTTATTGAAAGAAAGAAATGTGCAAGTCAGAAAGTAATGACTTTCTCACAGTAATAACTTTAAAATCTGTAAAGAAGACAATTTTAGGCACTCGTCTTCAAGTAAAATACTTCTCAAAACATCCTGACCTACTAATTGAATATTTCTGATAAACCAAGTGGTTTCTGTGAATAAGAAGCTCTGCATTATCAAAATTAAGAAAATGCTATTAGTTATTAAACCATATGAATATGAAATTAAGATTCTTTATGATATTTAAATATCTATTAAGTCAGTTGTTGAAAATAGTGGCTACTAAGACTAATGGATGTAACTGTATTTAATGATGCATTACTTTTTGCTTGGAGAAATATCTGCTACAAAAATTACAACTCTAGAAATATATTTCATGATTTACACAGTCTATGCCATCAAATATATGTATTGAGTGTAGGGATAAAATTTACTCTTCAGCTGGAGCTGTCCAGAAGAACTGAGACTGACGGAAATAGAATTACAGTCCGTGGGTACACCTGAAGTTAGAGTCCATGGGTGCACGCGGGTGCTTGTAGGGTGACATCTATGATATGTTAGTCCACGTAGGAAATGAATTCCTTCAAGGAAATGAATGAAATAAATAACTTGGAAGGAAGAGTAAAAGTTGATTTTGGCTCATTGTTCAGTGCAGGGCTGCTTGGTCCCTTTGTTTTGGCCGTTTGTAACCCAGTACATCAGTTGAGCACACAGAACAGAGAAGGCCTGCTCACCACAAGGCATCTAGGGAGGAGACAGAAGGAGGACATGGCTAGACATTTTTTTTCAAGGGCACATTTCCAATGTCACTTTCGGTCCCTAGGCCTTACTTCCTGAAGCTTCCACTGCTTCCTAATAGCACTATTGGCCTGCAACCAATATGTTAGCCTATGAGCTTGGAGGCAGCGTTTAAGATGCAGACAGATCACATATTCACACACACATTTTAGCACCTGAGTGAGTTTGATTTACTATTTTTATTTTGGTTAAATCATCAGATATTTCACATACAAAATTATGCTTTTGGAGCTCACATATAAAATATTTTTACCCTAGGACTGACAGCATAATTCTGTAAATTGTATGATTGATATGATTAACACAGGACTAAAACTCGAGAGCATGGTCTTTAAAAAAATCCACTAAAATACAATTGTCTTGAGCCTTCAGCTTGCTCTCTATGTATTATTCCACTTCTTGGAAAATTATCTGATTATGTGTAATTTATTTGTTAGATACACAATGGCCATGGGGATCTGAGATGGTTTACTATTATGAAGACAAAACAGACTTGAAAATCATTTTCCTCACTCTAGAAATGAACAAACAAGTGGCAGATGGTTCTATATTTTGGTGCTTGCCACTATAAATGCAAAAATTTTCAACCTCAAAAAGACTTTTATTATCACTTACCAATGATTATAGCAGCAGCATGGACTCCAGCACTGTCTGATTCAACACATCAACAATATAATCCCGGCCCAGTTTTACTCTTTCTCTTCACTTTGCTATCTTGAATTCTGACTTTATATCAAGATGGCTTCAGCAGTTTTGGAAATTACAATATACTTGACACCTTCCCATCACTTACCAATGATTAATATAGCAGCAGCATGGACTCCAGCACTGTCTGATTCAACACATCAACAATATAATCCTGGCCCAGTTTTACTCTTTCTCTTCACTTTGCTATCTTGAATTCTGACTTTATATCAAGATGGCTTCAGCAATTTTGGAAATTACAATATACTTGACACCTTCCCAATGAAGCTTAGAGTCTATCCTACTTTGAGTATCTCTTATATCATTGGCCAGAACTGATCTATCTATCTCTGATCCAATTGCTGTCATGGCAAATGAAAATATTCTTGGACATGTGAAACACTGTTGAAACTGGGTTAGAATTTCCCCTGAGGTACAAGGCGGAAGAGGAGAAGGTTAAAGAGCTGGAAAAAAAAATGGTTTCTATTATAAATGGAATGAGATAGAAAAAATATTTTGCAGATAAGTGCATTGGCTTTTTCCTGTTGCTGATAATCCCATATATACAACAGATTATTTTTTAAAGGAATACAGGTTTATTTGGGCTCAGAGTTCTGAAATTCTGAAGCAAAGGAGCTATAACTGTATTTGGTGATGATTTTTTTTCTTGAATGGTCCCATATTAGTGCAGGGCATA
Organism: Hydrochoerus hydrochaeris; assembly: GCA_004027455.1. Taxonomy (NCBI): domain Eukaryota; kingdom Metazoa; phylum Chordata; class Mammalia; order Rodentia; family Hydrochaeridae; genus Hydrochoerus; species Hydrochoerus hydrochaeris. Next base: position 114,384 of record PVLA01002619.1, on the reverse strand, counting down.
TCCTAGTAAAGGAGAGACAGACAGAGAGACAGAAACAGAGAGATACAGAGTGAGAGAGTGAGAGAGAGAAACAAAGACAGAGAAAGTGAGTTAGAAAGACAGAGACACAGACAAAGACACAGAGAAATCTGGTTTCTCCCTTACGCATCCTGCAGGAGTCAGTCACGATGGCTCCACCTTAAAGCCCTAAACTAATTCTACTTGCCTCTCAAAATTCCTACCTGTAAATACCATAGCAAAACTAAGTTTTCATCTTCTTCATGGCTAACAATAAGAATGAATTTTATCCTATGAAACCCTGGGTAGCATATTCAATCTGTATCTAAACCGTATTGACATCTCTAGAATCTAATATTTCAAGACATTCAGAAAATGGTGCACGGTGAATCAATGACATAGTGTTAATGGACTGGGTAATTACATGCTGAAGACACTAGCAAGTAAGTTGAGAAAACAGCCCCTCACATCTATTGAGTAAAATATAATAAAGATATAATGTAAGACAAGAAAACCACAAACGTGAACTATATTTTGAATAGACCATCAGCTAGTTGAAAATCCGCAGTGGTATTGTACGGATGTTGAGCAAAAGTAATGAATTAATTTATCTTTTAACTCTAGAAAAGCGTTTGATTCATTCTTTTTTTTTCTATGGCTGCAGGCGATCAACTCAGTGCCTCACACTTGCCGAGCACGTGCTGCAGTCAGCTGTATTCCTGTCACTTGACACATTCTTTCATTTCATATAAAAAGAAAATGTAATAACATTATTATTTATAATCCTCATTAGAGACACATGGAGGTAGACATATCAAAAATAAATATGATGACAGTAAAATATTTTATGATCCTAATATATGTGAAATGACTAGAAAAAGACATAAATCTATAAAAAGAAAAAAAGTCCTGTATAACTTATTCTCTTACAAATATTTACTAATATAACTTCTGGTCTATTTAATGTCTCCCTTACACATGAGTATTCCTTTCAAAGTCATTGTGCATTCAACAGTGGACAGATTTATGGTTTAGCTCTTCTCACTGCATTTTATATTAAGTAACTTCCAAAGGTGGTGTGTAATATCTTATATAAATATACAATAAAATTGCATATTTACCTTTATATGTAGATATTTCTGTGTGACTATAATTTTCCTTTGACTGACTGTTGAGATTCTGGCTTCACTATGATTCAGTTTGGTGAACTGTAAAACAAACATTCCAGATCTCTTATCAGCTGCTAACAGGACAAATTAGAGCTTGCACGTATGTTGATATCTTGCTTTTCCTGGCTGTATCTGGAAATGATAAAACAATGTGAAGTATGCTTATTAAATAATGTCCTTTGTACATCAATTATTTTCTTTGGGTAGATTCTGTTTAGAAATTTTTTAAATGTGCATTCTTTCTTATCCAGATTTTCATTTTTTTCACATTAAAATATGAAATCATAATCATTTTCTGACTTACTATGCATTTAGTGCAATCCAAAATGCTTTGGAGATTACATAATAAGGTGGAATTATACGAATAGCATGTAGTCTCATTTTAAGATTTGATGTCAATGTAGTATTTTTCTCTACTGACAAAAAAAAACTGAGATTTATCTGAAGTTCATACCTGCCATTACTGTAAACATGATTCCAGAGAGAAACAGTCGAGTAGTAGAACCTATTTTCCTGTAAAAAAAAGAAGCCTAAACATCAAAGGAAAAATGTGGTCAGTTCAGCACATACTGTAAATTCACTTAAACACCTAAACATGCATTTAGACATTTAATTGGATCCAAGGTTATACTTACATGATCCAGAGTAAAAACAAAAATACAAATATATTTACTTAAAATACTTGACAAAATAAAAGAATCAGGGGATGTAATCCTGGGCTGTGTTATTAATATGAGAAAACAGGATAAGAGACAGGAATATATCCCTTAATGCTCTCTTTTAAAATTAATTTTAGACAATTTTCTGGCTTTCATTTTCAGAAAAATATGAAAACCTAAGCCATGCAAGTGAAAAATATAGCTATCTGCCTATAATTAAAATATAATGCTAGAATAATTAACATGGTCCACCTGAATTCAGGCATACAGCACGGTGACTCCTTTTATCACTTACATTTAATATTTAGGGAGATTCTAATGATTGCAAGATAAAATAAGAAAGAGAGGCAGAAAAGAGAGAGGGTAAGGGAGAGAGGAAACAAGAGATATATTTGAAAAAGAAAAATAAAAACTTTTATGATTTGATGGTGACATGACTGTTTATACAGAAAATCCCAAAAAGCATATGACACAAACATACATGTACACAAATACACACTGTATGGATGACAAGTGAACATATATAGCTAAAGTTAGAGAATACAAGTTACAAAGAGGTAACAAACTATGTAGTTTTATGCACCAGGCCCTGATAGACCATTCTTGTGGTAAAACATTGAAGAGCTACCCTATGTTTGTGAATTTAGAATTTCATTGTATTTTACAGGGATGTATTTAACTAAGGGAAAACTTGTCTTATTTGTTTTATATATAATTAGTGAAATGTTTTTAAATTAAAAATATTTGTAGAATTTTATTCATTCTTCCTTTGATGGTGGCTCTCACTTTGACAATTTCTAAGATGTTTTAATTTGATCAACAAATACTGTAAGAAATCCAGTAGAAATAAACTTTCAGTAAGTAGTTTATCTCAATTTTATTATTTGTATGAATCACTGTTTTTTTTTTATTATATATTTTGAGTTTTCTTTTAAAGCAGCCAATCACTTTTCATTCCTTAAGTTCTTGGAATCATAGAAGAGCCACAAACAAAGGAAAACAAAAAACTAAAGAAAAAGAAAAAAATCAAAAGTCATACCTGCCAGAGAGATAGCTCAGCAGAACAGCTGAGCTACCCTGAATTCGATTCCTGTCACCAAAAAATAAATAAATAAATAAATAAATAAATAAATAAAACCTCACACCCAATCTGCAAAGGAGTAACTAGTGACCCACACTTGGCCAATCATGTTTCATATTTCCTTAATGATAATGACTGCATTGTTCATGGCCAGAATCTCCCTAGTGATGTTTGACAAGTGGACTTTGTGTCAACTGAAGAATTTTATTATTTATTTTAGTGCAAAATCTTGAAAGTTTTAATTATTGGAATTTCTCATATTAAGGAATCTTCACTTGCAGCAAAACTGGTTTATCGAGCCACACAGGGAGGGAGGAAGTTGGGGCGGGTAAGTGTAAGGAGAGAACCCAGATGTCCTGACGTTTTCATGTGACCCCGCAGTTCCTTCTATGCATCCGTCTCAAGGACTTTTTAATAATAACTCTGAAACTTTTCTTTACTGCTTAAACCAGGTTTACTTATCCTGTTATTAATAAAGAGACATGTACTGACACACCAAACCACATTAGATGAATGTGTCATGAGGTATTTAAACATATTTACTTAATATCTGATAACTATATCCTGTTTATTCCACAAGTTTTTCATAATTAATTCCAAAATGGGAAAAAATTGTAGTATAAATTTTTTTTGCTCCTTTCTATTTTAATTGACAAATAATAATTTTACCTACCATAGAATATTATGTGCTATTTTGATTATACAATTGGAAGGATAATTAAAGCTAGTTTACCAGCAATTACTTTATATATTGATCTTTTTTTATGACAAGAAAGGTTGAAATTCGCTCTCAACTATTTTCAAATATGCAATACATTATTGGAAACTATCATCTTCACACTGTACAAAATGTGTTCCTCTCAAAAACATATTCCTTTGGCTAACAGCCATCTTTAATAAGAAGTCACTTTATCAGTTTTGAGGAAGTAAGAAAATAACACTGTTGAAACAGAAAATGCTATATAAATCACCAGAAATTTCCAATCAGTTTCCAAGAAACACTGGGTGTCCATCATTGGAACTGATTACTTTTAATCCGGATATGGATAACTTTTCTACTTACTGTGAAACATCTGGCTAGAAAGAGTGTGGCCTAGGAACTGGAGGCTCTTACACACCAATTTGTTAAACATGTCCCTGATGCATGGCAATAGTTTCTCAAAATATGACAGTCCCGTGATACTTGGTACCTACCATAAATTTTGAAGTTTCCTATTTCATCTTTTAAGACCTAACTGTGTTACGAGATAAATTAAAAATTTTATCACTATGCAAAATTTTTTGTAATATTTTAAGAACATGCATAATATGTATGTACCTGAGTCTATGAATTCATTTGTTCTACAGTTTTGGTAAAGATGACCATGTTTGTGTTTGAGTGTGAAGGATGTCTGCAGTCGTATTTGTCATCTGAAGCAGAGTTGTAAACAGAAACAAAATTTTGCCACATGCTTCTTTTTGCAAACCAAATTTTTTGTAAACTAAAGCATTCATGAACTCAGGTATGACTTTAATTGGAAATCATACTTTATTTATGAAAAGCAGAAATAAGGTTGTTTTATATGCTGGTTGTTGTAAGATATACTGACTTCGAAAAAAAGCAGTAACAGTCAAAGGAGATTATTTTGGTGAATCTATACTAAGGACTTCCTACCTGCAAACAGTGGCATGTCAACACATGGAAATTACTCTAATTTGCATTCAGACCTTGCATTTTAGTCTCTCTGAAACTGGAATATACATTTTTCTTCCTAACATTTTACCCAAAGAGTGATGTATACTACAAGCTTTGTTGAATAAAACAAGATTTGTTGAATAAAGTCGAAGCAATACAGGATATGCTCACAATAGATTACCTCCAATTAGAAAAAGATTAATTCAATCATCATATTAGCACAAACAGTCATGAGCTCACTAGAAAAAAAAATTTTCTTTCTCATTTCTGATGGTTTCATAAAGACTTGATCAACACAACTGGCATCAACCTATACTCACCTTCTCTTATCCTACTGAAATACATTCAACACAAAAAAGACTTTCAACACTTTTATGTTTTTCTGTGCTTGTGAGATGCACAAAGATTTTTTGTCATTTTCACTCTCCAGGGAGTATTTTCCAAGAAATCTCATTATCTGCCTAGGATGCTTAAATTATTTTTTCTGAAAGCTATCCCATACTTATTATAGATAAAGTTTTTAAAGTGCGCAGGGGATTGGTAAAAGCACACTTCTGGGTGTGTCATGTGGGTGACGGGATTTGACTTTAGGGTCTCCATCTGACCCCTGGACGCTTCCTCTCTACTGGGCTCTTCCAAACTCACTTTGCTGCTGGCTACATGAAGGAAACAGCTTCTCTTCACCAAGCTGCTCAAGTCTGATGTTCTGCTGCATCAGAGACCACGGCAGTGGGATCAGCTGGTCATGGACTAAAACCCCTGAAACCAGGGGCCAAAGGAACCCTTTTTTAACTTCAGTTATAAATGTCAGAAATTATAACATAGCAATGGGAAAGTGACTAATGCACATCAGGGCTAACTTAGGACATACATCACACTAAGCAAAGTTTGGCTTGTATAGATTGGATTACGTTTATCAGTATTGTTACTGAAAACACAATAGAATTTACTGTAATTACCATGCAGGATTACACTGGCATACGGCACTAGAAAATGCTTGATGTTTTCAATGAATTAATAAACATTTATTTATTGACCATCCAATTTTTAAGAGCGGTGGGTATATAAACAGCAATCAAAATAATTAGGGTTGTAACAACCATAAGTGTACCACATATAGACATTGATTTCAAATGGTATAAATTTCATTAATTAAAGCATTTATTAGTTTGAAAAAGTTTTGCTTATTGTTATATCCATCTAATAAAATTCCACAGAGGTTAATGGGTGCTAGTTACTACATTCATTCATTGAGATTTCCTATTTTTAATAGACAAGTGGTTTCACTATTTATCAACTTCTCCACTGGTAACAGTTATATGTGCAAGGTAAGTAATAGAAAACTAGTGCGTAAGAATTTAAAACAGTAAGCAAATGGAGGCGGATTGTTAAGGGAGTTAGAATGTGAAACTTTCCTTTTTTTGTCGTTGGACCCATCTCCGTCATAGAAAATCATCATGTTCATCATGGGGAATTTGTCCCTGCGTTTAATATATCTTCATTCTTTTCACATTCCCTTTCTTTTCCTTAAGCACTTCTTTCCCTCCCAATTTTAAGAGCTCTGTTTCCCTTATTTTCTTTCAAGCCACTCTTTTAAAAATTCCCCACATTGTACCCCTCCCCATTCGAACTAGTTAGCCCTACTTCCCAATTTTTCTCCTCTAGTTTGCTCTTTACACTTTGATTTCTCATACAAGAAAAACAATGCGATTCTTAAATTTGTGTGTCCGACTTTTTCTTTTAAGATTAACTGGAGTAAGTGGATCCACTTACCTAAAAAAATCTCAGGTTTCTTCCCTTTTTACAGCAGAGTAGTCACATTTTCTTTATCCCTTCACCGACTGATGTGGATACAGCCTGTTTCCCTATGGCTTTTCCTTGATGGTGGGCCAGCACCTCAACACATAAAGGGACAGGTGACCAAAAGTCTCATTAGAAACTTGTCATGTTTGTAGTTAGAGGCAGCAGAGAAAGAAATCTATGCAAATGCAACTACAGAGAGTGAAGAAGGAATTTTAGAGAAACAAGAAAGTAAAATCTGTAAATTCTTTTTATTGAAACTTATTCAAATCTGCACCCACCTGGTGAACTGTGAATGCGTAGGAAGGACACACTTAAAGCAGATGAAGCAGAAAATGATTGTGCTGATATTAATTCTGTGCTTTCAGAAGTTGAGAGAATATAGTCTTCATTTAATGAGATCAGTTGTTCATCCTGTATGAAAATGCAGTATTAACCAATTTTTCCTGAGAAATGAAAAAAAATTCATAATCCACAAAACATAATATTTCAATATGTAGGAAAAAATTCTAGCTTTATTCAACATTTGGTAATCTAAAAAATGTTACCAATTTTCACTAAAAATGTTCATCAACAAATGACACAAATTCCAAAGTCTCTTGGATGTTGAAAGTGACATGAGAAAAATCTTATGCCTACTATGAAACTATGATCCATGACATGAATGATATCTTGAATCAAGTTAAAATTAGTTAAATTGAAACTTCAGGACTGGCACATATAATAAACTGAGAAACACTGGAGGAGTGAGATTTAATCACAGCTTAATTGTGACAAAGGAAGTAATCAGAAAACCTGAACATTTGTGAATACAAATGGTCAACTCTGAAAATGGAAAGAAATGAGAAGAAAGGGAATACAATGGAAGTCCTTAAAAATAATATTTTAGTGAATCTAAAACCAAAATATATTTACAAAGAGGCTAAGTGTGGTGGTACACTCCTGTAATCCCAGCACTTAGCAGACTGAGGCAGGAGGATCACAACAGGTTCAAGACCAGACTGGGTTACAAAGTGAACTCATAGCCAGCCTGAACTGCATAGTGAGACCCTGTCTCAAAAAGACCAAGAAATAATTTAAAAAAGAAAATATATCAAAAAGGAGTACTAACATATGGACAGTAGGTTTACTACAGGAAAAGAAGGGTGAAGCAACATCTGAAATTTAGTCAATATAAATTATCATATTAACATAGTAACGGAATGCATAGAGTAGGAAAATTTTGTAAGTTAAGGGCATAGTCTTCCTCTAGAGTGAGTTTCCTCTACCAGTTCATTTTCGGGATTACTTCTGCGAGTCTTTCGGTGGGGTTTTCTGGATCTTGCATGTAGTGGATCATAGTATTTGAAGTTAGTTATAATTTAACTTCTTTCCCTAGCCACATCCTTTCTATTTTTTGTCTTGTCTGATTATTTCTACTAGTTATGTTCCTGATTTTAGTAGGAAAGCTCTTAGCTTCTCTCCATTTTGCACAATGTTGGCCCCTGGTTTGTCATAAAGACTTCCTTTTTCTATTTTCTTCAGCAATTTTATCACAATGATTAGTGGATACTGTCAAAACTTTTCCTGCATCTCTTGATTTGATTGTGTGATTTTCGAACTTATTTTTCTTTATGTGGTATATTTACTGATTTGTGTACATTGAAACTTCACTGCACCCCTAAATGAATCCTACTTGATCAACACCACTGTCTCCTTTCTGTTGTTTTGAAAAAAGTTTATTACTTTTCAACATTGAGCATTATGCCACCTATGGGTTTTAATAATTGGCCTTCACAAGATTGAGGATATCTTTACCTATTTCTAACATTTCAAGTGTTTGTATCATCAGGAATTAGATTTTGTCTTCCATCATTCTGTTACTATAGTGTATATTTGTTTCTGTTCTTTGCAAAAAGGGTACCCCAGCCTAGTTGGAATAAATCACACTTGGTCATGGTCTTTAATTATTTTAGTATGTCATTTAATTCACTTTGCCACTATTTTCTTTTGGATTTTAAAAATCAATACTCAAAAATCATTAATTTTTAGGGTTTTTTCCTAGTTGTGTCTTAACTTTGCATCTTGGTATTGTAGGCCTTATAAAATTATTGAAACATGTTGGAAATCATTATGAAGTGGCTCTGAGCAGGATTCAAAATTAACTACTTGGCTTTCTATGTTTATCTGCGAGTGTGTCCTAGGCCTCAGACCCTTGCCTGGTGACGGGAGCTGATTCATAGTAAGTGAACCTCTATGAATCACTGGTCCTGAGGCTTGTCGTGGTCTATGAGGCCAGAGATACCTCAAGGGGCAAGACGAGGCCACAGCCGAAGACACCTTGGCTCCAACACTAATTAAGTAAATAGAGACTGCAGCTGAAGGTATTTCACTCCTGCAGTTGCACTCCTACCATAAATATTATCCTGGACATAAACCAGTTCTCCTAAACTGGCATAATTCACTACTTGGAGAAGTCTTTGAAGTGACTCCCAAGGTTCTGCTCATTACCTGTGCCTTCCTCAGTTTCTCTGCCTTTTGTCCTTGGTCCTAATAAAAGTTGGTGGTCCAGAGAAGTCTTTGTTTTAGCCCTCGAAGTCTCAATCTCAATTAAGAGTTTTGACCCTCCTGGAGCCCTAAAATCAAAACAGTTGTCTCATTTTATTCAAACTGCTGCCATACACTCATTTGGGAGATCAGGGATCTAGGTCAGGACTGGATAGAAATACATTTTTGTCAATATTTTGCATGTATCTTTTTAATTAAATGTTTTACAAGATTTATTGTTGATCCCCTTTTGTCCTGAAGTTTTCTTTGTTATGGGATTTATATTGCTGATTTAAACTGTTACTTGTTATAGATTTTCAGTTTCCTTGAATCACTTTAATAAGTTTATGTGTTTCTATGAATTTATAAATTATAAAGGCCATATAAATTGTTGGTAGAAAATAAGCATTAATGATATCAGACACATTTTGCTTTTCTATAACATAGGCAATTATATCCCTCTTCCATTATTGATTTCTATAATGTGTATATTGTTTTATTTGTCTAGATAAAACTTTTAAATCTTTCTTCATCACTTCAAGGAACAAGCTTTTGTTTTTATTCATTATTTCTATGATTTTTATAATCTGTTTATCTTCAGTCAAAAATATTATTCCTTCTGCTAGCCTTGGGTTTTGTTTGCTCTTTTTTTCTGCCTACTCTAAGGTGTAAAAATAGGTTGTTGATTTGTAATTTTGCCTCGTTTTTGATGGAGCCATTTTAAAACAATACCTTTCCACATGCACACTTCTTTGGATTCCCACAATTTGAAATGTTTTGCCTTATTACCACTTCTGCCCAAAAGTATTTTTTTAAAAAATTTCCCTGTGGTTATTGGAATTTTGCTTTTTGGTACTCTACTTACCTACCATGTTATTTTTGGTACTTGTTCTGCCAATCTTTGTTTTGTGTATAGAGGATTTCATTCACTTACATTTTAAATATCTGTTAATAGGAAGTTACTACTGCTGATATTACTGTTCATTTCCTAGTTCGCTTGTATGTTTTTGTCTCTGATATTGTAATTGCTGCCTTAACTTTGGATGAGTTTTTCTAGTGTGCCATTTTCATTTCTTTATCTTCCCTTTTATGTATATTTTTAGTGATTTTTAGTTGTTACTCTGAAGATTAAAACTATTATTCAAAATTGGTTCCAGTCTAATTTGAATAATACAGATTTAAAAATTATGTACATTAATCTTCCTTTTGTTATTCTAGTTTTCTTATAAATTACATTGTAGATTATGTGCCTGATAACATTGGCTTAGAATTATTGTTTCTTATGTTTCTATGTCAATCACACAATACTAGAAAAATGAAGTTACAAGCCCAAAATATAATATTAATGGAATCATTTTCACCTGTGCAGTTACATTCTCCCAAGTTCTTTATTTATTAGATTGTTGTGTGTAGACCTCTCCTATCACACTGAAGGACCCTGTGTAGTGTTTTAGAGGAGAAGTGAATTGCTGAAAAAAATCTCTCAATTTTTATTTATCTGGAAATGTCTTCATTTCACTTAATTTTAATTTTTAAAGTAAAATATAAGAATTTGGCATATTTTTGAGATAGTGATGTGATATTTTATTGCATCTATACATGATATAATGTTTAAATCAGATTTAACATGTCTATCTCATTAGGTACTTATCTTTTTATATGCCTGTATTCAAAATCCTTCTAATCTTTGAAATATACAGGAGATTGCCCTTGTCTATAGTCACCCAGCTGTGAACCAGCATAACAGAAGCTTTTACCTCAATTGAACTGTAATTTATTGTGTATGATGAGCCTTTCCTCATTTAAATTTAAACCAGTTTTGAGCTTATTTTTTGTGATTGGTGAGACAGGCACATCTAGTTTCATTCTTCTGGATGTGGCTATTTCATTTTCCTTCTAACATTTAGTAAAGATATCATCCTGTCTTCTGTGTATAACCTTAATTGCTTTACCAAATATCAGTAGACTCTGTTGTACTAGTTTATTTCCTATTTTCCATTTAGTTCTATTGGTTCATGTGTCCATTTTTATGCAAGTACCATAATGTTGTGATTACTATAGCTTCCTTGTATATTTTGAGCTCATGTAGTGAAATGTCTCTAACTTTGTTCTTGTTCAACTTTGCTTTGGTTACTTAAGATTTCTTGTGGTTTTGATTTTATGGTTTGCTAATGTTTTTGTTAGGATTCCTGCATCTCTTTTGATTAGGGATTTTGACTTGTAGTTTTATATGCTTGTAGTAACTTTGTCTAGTTTTGCATAATGATCACATCATAAAATGAGTTGTAGAACATTCTCTTCTTTCAGGTTTTTGAAAGTTGTGGAAAGATATATGTTAATTTTTTATTTAAAAGTTTGGTATCTTCCCATCATGAGGGCATCTGGTTTTAGGCTTTTCTTTGATAAGAGACTTCTATTTCCTGATTCAATTTTCTTCTCATTATTTGCCTCTTCAGATTTCAGACTTTATGATTTAGGTTTGGTATGTTATATGTCTATAGAAATGCATCCATTTCTTCTAGGTTGTTTAATTTGTTGGCATAACATTCTTTGAGGTTATCATGAATTCACATGTAGGTGCTATAAAAATAATGCAAAGAGATTAAGTATATCCCTAATTCAATATATCCCAAGGGTAATTGCTTGTAAATTTTATAATTCAATATCAAAAAAGAAACTGACATTTGTACAACATATTGATCTTATTCAGATTTCTTCAGACAATATATAGAGAAGTCTTTTGGTTCTTAATCACTTAGCTCTCATTTTTTTTACTGCAAGTGTATGTTAAAAAAGAATGTCATGTTACTTAAAAGATTGTATACACACGAAAAGAAAAATTCTAAAGTGTGTTTCAAATTATTCATCAATTTCTAAATAACCCTAACATGAGGAATATAATTGATGTCTTGAGAAATATATTTCATCAATAAATACATTTGTAACAAAAATTATGTACTATCTTTGCATTGGTACTATGACTGAGAAGTTCAGCTTAACATGTGAGAAAATAAAATTTCCTCCTTTGCTTTTAGTCTAGAGTTCCCATAATTTCAAGTCTGATATTACCAGAAATAGCTTTCCTCAGTCTAATGCAGTAAAAGCAGAGGGGAGAGTGGAGTCACCATTCAATGTAAAATGCACCTTTGAATAGACTCTCATGATTGTGATTTGTGGATGAGATGAATTATCCACTCATAAGGTGACTGGGAAAATTTGATAAAGAGAGTAGAAAAAGGTAAATGTGTCAAATACTTTGTTTTGTGTTTTCATAATTTAACTTACCTTCCTAAGAAATAAAACATAGAACACTTTTTGTAACCTTGTGCAGGCATTTGAAGGGATTAAAAATGGTTAATTAACTGCTGAAAATGTCTAGTGGAGTTGTTGATCTACTTAATCTGTATTATTTTCAGTAAATAAGATTTGAATGATAGGAGTTTTGTCAGATGCTATTTTTGTTATTAATTTATAATTTCTTAATTTACTAATACAGATATATTCATTTACTCAAAAGTAAAATAGGATATTATTTGAGATTTTTAAATTTAGCTTACCTAAATTGCTCAAAATTTCTTTTCTGTGTGTTATATGTTTAGAAAGTAGCCATAACATAGCTATGGCTTTGGTTAAATCAAATAGAGAAATAAGTGTGGGAATTATGAGAAGTCATTCACTCAGTAGTAGTAACGGGCAGGATTAGAAATTCTGGTAAGTAAAATATATAATTATTTTTAAAGGTCTATCTGCCAAATAATTCTTTTTAAAAGAGCATCCACATTTATAAAATTATTAATTAGTGAATTATGCTTCATTCAGTTGTTTTCAAATTTTTTCACTGAAAATAATCTTTTCTATAAAGAATATTTCTCAAGCTACTTCCATACCATCATGAAATATTGTCTTCATGACTGTTTTGGTTGTATATGATTGAATAATAAACTGCATCAATAACTTGGTGGTTTCTCTGGGTATGTTACTCTCTAAAGGAATGGAACTAAAAAACATATATATAATTGCCACAGGGAATTCATTGACTTACGTGATGGAGGACAGACCACACCGCAATGATCGTATGCTGGTTGGAGAACCAAGCAAAGAAGTACTTGTTCAGTCTAAGAAACTAAAAGCCTCAGAAAAAGGGGGGACAGTGATGTATCCCTTCTCTGAGGCAGGAGGTCTGGATGCTCCCGGGAGACTGCTAGTGCCAGCCTACATTCAAAGGACCTGGCGATAACAACAGCAATGACAATGACAACTACAACAAAGGTAACAAAGTGCACCCACTTGAACTTGTACACAAAAGCAAGTTTCTTGCTTGTGCTTGTTGTTCTTCTGGCAATCATTCCCCAAAGGGTACTGATGTCCTGTTAGGGGATCCAATCGGCATAGGTTAGATTTTAAAATTTCATACCGCTCTGAGTAGCCTGCTCTTGAGCAGCCAGGACAGCCTGTCAAATTCGTTCATGTTGCCTTTGTACATCAAGGTAACATTGTCCTTAGTGGATCTTTATAAGTCTTATCCAAAGATAAATAGGTTTATAGTACCAATCACAAGCAAGAGAATTCCTCATGTTAAATGGAGCAAACTTATCCTTGAGAAATTCAGTAGCTGTTTCTACAAGTTGCAATTGAGTAAAGAGGCGATTTTTTTTTAATCAATAGATTGTTGCTGGGGTTTTTGATTTGTTTTTGTACTAGGGATGGAACTCATAACATCACACTTGCCAGGCAGGTGCTTACACTGCTAAGCTAAATCCCCAGCCCTAATTATTGACTACTAAGGGCATTAATGTGACATTAAGAATATCCTAGTTAACAGATTTAGCAGTCTGTATGGATTGGGTGAAAGAAGCAATTGTAGTAGCAGCTGGGGACTGAAAGACTAAGACAGGAAGGTGCACAGCAATGACAATGCCAATAAACTGCTTAGGGCGGTGGAGACTACTGAGGGCCTAAATTAGGATAACAAGGGCAAGGGACTTTTCACAGGGGCAGGTTAAATTCATTGATAAATAGCAAATGTTTTTCAACACAGCACTAAAGCATCAGAATTTGTAGGGACCTGAGGCAAAAAACATAATATGTACAGCTGTGACAGGTAACTTCAAATAGAGAATCCTGGAGGGAAATGTTAAGAGACCTTTGTGAAAAGACATAGGATGTCTGGTACATCCTTTGATATAGGAAGTACTGTTACCATGAAAGCTAAGTTTGATTTGGCTCCCATCATTAGATAATTGTCCCTGTCATACCCAGAGTGGATGGAAAGGATATCCCAACCTCCAGATGGTGGTATGTGGTGGACCATTACCCAAGAAGCATAGAGATACAGGTAAACTGTCTTCTCCCAAGATTATGGAATCATTACTATAGATCGTGGGATGTGAAAAATAGGAAGCAGATGCAGGAGTCAGATAGTTATGTTTATAATTCAGATTGGTCCCAATCAACCATGGTTAGGTTTTCCATGTTGGTTTTATGGCCGATGGGGCCTTTACATAGTCTCATGTATTTCCTGACATTCAGGGTACAAATTAATGGCATGGCAAAGAAGCAAGGTAGGTCTGGACATATTTGTAGTGAAATTACCATGTTGTGACTTCCCAAATATAAAACTCCAAGGGATTAGGACCCTAGCACAGGTGGAGCCATAACTGTGCTCTAGGGGTAACCAGAGAGGATCAGCACGCATACAGACAGACGACTACATGGATCAATAAGATGTATTCATCCTGCCATGTGCCATGGAGTCAGATAAGGGTACAGGAGAAGACTCTATGTTTCCTATTTAGGAACCTTCACTATTGAATACAGGAAAAAAGGAGTCAAATCAAGTCAATGGTTCCCATAAAGGGTATCTTGTATGAAATTCCAATAAAGAGAAGCTCATCCCAAGGGAAGATGTCCCCACATTACTGCTTCTCTGATTACAGCAAGCATGGTAGAGAAAGGATCTCAGCAGTCTTTTGTGGCCCTATGGCAAAATGAAGGACTCCATCAGCTTGGTGAGTCATTTCCCTGAGGCTTCCCCAGGGCACCTTGGAGCTTGAGTTTTCCCAGGCAAAAGGAACTAGAGTTTGGTCTTTCTTTTCTACCAGGTAAAGGTCCAGCATATGGAGGATGGACTCCTTCCTCTGAAGGCCATGGTAAGGATCCACCAATATCCTCTGTGGTGAAACACAAGCAAACCCTCAACCCCATGTTAAACAAGGAACAAGACCTTCCCGGGTCCCTGAGTTACCATCTTTCCAAAAGGCTAAATGGTGATCTGTTTGACTGGACTTAGTAGTCCAGTATTGTTCCTCTGAGGTGTAGCCTTGCTCATTAATTTTGAAAAAATTAAGACATGAGAGACAGAAAATATCTTTGTGGGGAAGTCAGGTGACTTCGCTGGAAAGAAGTACTGCCTGTTAGAGGTGGTGGAACACCTCCTCTTCAAGAAGTTCCAGATCCTCAGGGTCAGCATTGTTCTGTGCCCTGAGTCAGCTCAAGCAGATGTCAACCCATTGTCTGCCACAAGGAGCTTGGCGGAAGTGCACCACCAGTTTGCTTGTTTCCATGCCAACAAGCTCAGGAAAAACTTCACAGCTAAGTAAACCAGAGGTGTAGGAAAAAAACAAGAACTTCACGCTTCCATGAAATACTTTTGACAGTCCTGAGGTTTTGTGTCATGCTTAGCAGCAGGAAGATTTTGAAGCTTTTAGTGAAAGCTGCAAAATCATATAAAAAAGATTGAAGAATGACTGAAAAGTGTAGACATACTGAAAATAGATGAAGAGATTTGAGTATCAATGAAAGTTAGCATATGCTAAAATATCCCATGCATATTTGTTTGGTTTTATGACAGTATGTTTTGCTTGCTGCAAAAATAAATAAATAAATAAGTCTCATGTTTATAATATTAGTAAGAGAAAACCAATAAACAGCAATCTTGAAAAGATTAGAAAAAAAGAAAGTTATCTAAAAATATTCATTTTTAAAAAATTATACTGAGAAGATATTCCTATAGCTAGTGAGTTGCAAGGATTTTTATTTAAAAATTAACAAATGTGGTCAAATTTAATATTTTAAGATGATAAGAGGCAATATTCACTTTAATGTTTATAGTTTTCCTTTTACTTGTAGTGTCAAATATAATTTTACTTCCATTCATGAATTCTTTCTTGATGTTTATGTTCTAATTTCTCTTATACATACATTCTTATATTTTGGCCAGAAATGTTATTAAAAATACATGAACTATTTAGCAAAACACAGAAAACTTAAGTTAGAAGTGAAATTGCATTAAGATAATTCATATGCCAAATTGTCTGAATGTTACAGATTTTGAAGATTATGAAGTACACTTTTGTTTATTAAAATAGGTAGGAAGAGTAGGAGTAAAGTATATTTCATGTCAAGAATATAAAATCAAGATAATTCATAATCCTAAATGTTAAATATTAATTAGCTTTTTTGATCTCTAATTTTAAGAATATATGATATTAATCACAGATTTTATATTTTGCTGACATTGCTGAGATACATGATTATATAGAATTCTTATCATTGATTAATTCATATAGCCATTAATATTTATACAAAGTTTTATTATTTAATATGAGAATCCTGTAGTATATGTATTTTCATCAGTCAAAAAAGAAAATTGGGGATGGTTCTGCTCATGGCACAATAAGGACCAGTGAGTTAATGCAATCTTAGTTGAACCTCTGGAAGAAAACCAGATTTTATTTCTAAAGTTGCTGTCAGTAGTTATAAATTTCTTGCCCACATTATTTGCTTAGACACAGGCGTTGAGATCTCAGTGACCTTCCTCCAAAGATGAGCTAAGCAAACTGATTTAGAGATCTGTCACACAAAAGCTATGAAGCCTTGTCAACATGTATTCATGATGATGAATGACTAATATAAATATTTCTCACAGAATCCAAGTTCACATTATGCAATTTTAACTTTGCTACAAAACATGAGTTAGCTCTTTATGGAATCATCTATTTTGTAACCTACATATTTTACTTTACTTTAATTTTTCTTAGAAATGTAAAACATGTTTAAAATACAGTAGTACAAATCTAAAATAGAATGTACCTCATTTGCAATGTAAAATAATGAAATAAATACAATGATATATACATTTCAATTTGTAAATTATACAGTTTTGACTAAATATTAATACAAAAGAATTTATAATAAATGGAATTAATATCAGATTTATAATTTTTGTAAACAATTCATTGACTTAAAGATTTATATAATCATTTGACAGGAACAAGCAAAATATAAACAGTATATAAGTAGAATAATCAAAATTATAATTTTCAAAAGAGAACTAAAAAATTTTTCCATCAAATCTTGTAGTTTCTCAACATACTATATAAATTTATGGCCATTGGATATCTTTTTGTTTATTTCATTTCATTTTATTTTGGGTTGTTAAAGCAGGGACTATGTAGTTCAGGCTGGCTGGGAACTCACAGCAGTCCTTCCACCTCAGTCTCCAACATACTGAGACCACAGGTGTGTACCATCACACAAGCCAATAAGGTTTTAATTTGATGGACTCTTCTGTAAACATTTTGAATTGATTCAGGACATTGAGGAAGCCATACAGTTACAAAGGTTTCCAGAACTGCTTCAGAAAGTGACAAGAATGATGGGCATGGAGGTGCATGATGGTGACCCCAGCACTGGGAGGCTGAGGTGGAAAAATTGCAATGAGTTTGAGACCAGCCCGAACTGCACAGTATCGTTGAACATTTTCCTACATATCTTTCTAAATTTCTAGACCATGTCAAGATACAAGATTTCTAGGAAAAATTACCTTTTCATTTGATAGAGTAAAATTAAGAGTATAGCAAATAGCACTGTGAAACTGAATGTTTAAAGAAATACAATATTAAATGAACATCAATTACAGTATTTGATTTATGATTAGGTAAATACACATTTTCATATTTTAGGCTGATAAGAATTCGCTCATTGCTAAACTGTTTTTGGTTTTTAAGCTCAGACTTAATAAGATCAGAAAATTATCCCAAAATTGAAAAGGTGCTGTCCCAGTGGTATCAGTACATAATATATAACATGGTGCACATGAGCATGTTGTGATTCCAAAAAGTGGAGTTTCTGTTATCTACACCTTCAATAATATCCTCAAAATATGTTCTATATCGATTTTGTCATTGTGGCGGCTGTGTGGTTTTTTTAAGAGACACATAGAGAAAAGCACAAAGTAATTAAACATGCACTTATTCTGGAGATTTAAGTTTTAATTTATAGATTTAAATTTAGATTGTGAAGTTAGTCAGGCTGTTTTATTGATAGTTAAAAATTATAGTGCAAGTTTACTTTAAATTACAGCGCACAGTTTGAAAGTTTAAAAATATGCGCTGTAAGAGAGATATGCAAAAGCCCACGGACTTTTGCACATCTCTCTTAAGACTTTCAGGACTGGGAACAAGGAACTAAGAAAAAATTACTCACATTTTTCAAGTCTGAAGACTACATTTACTTGGTTACTCTGGTGGAAATGAAAGTGCTAATTGATAGACTCCCAGGCAGCATGGACCATGTCATTTGACAATATTGTGTTGCTGTCAAGCCAGGATTGGATTTTGTAGATGGGAATTTTTCTGTATAGCAAGCAGTAGGAAAAAATTAACTGAGCGAGAAAATCCAGACCACTATTTGAATAGAATATATTAGATCTTAAATTATATTTGAGTCTAAATTATGCTTATTTTTATTATGTAATGTGTAGACACTAATGTTGTTGACAAAGTATGTTAGTCAGATAGGCATACCAAATAAATAAAATACTTTACCTAAATAATGAATTGATGTCCTTTTGTCCATTTCCTATCATATCTACAGACAAATGTCAACTTTAATACTTTTTAAATTTAACATTATGATTTCCCATTTCATTCTATATGGAGTTCAATGTACTCTTAAATTATTTTTAATTTTCCAAAAATTTAAAATTATACTTAAATGCACATTAATAAATTAATTTGCATGCATGGTATATAGGGTGAGGTCCTGTGAATAAAAATTAATTTCAGCTAAATCACTTATTAGCCAAGAAAACAAATGTAGTAAATATTGGAAAAATGAGTCGTTCTTCATTTGTAAATCTATTCCCTGAGATTACACTGAATAGAACTCTGTTGACAGATTAAACAAAAAATAAAGGACGGCTATGTTTGTGAAAGATTATCTGATTAAATGAACTGTAAATGTTGCTTTATGAACAGCTAGATCATTATGAAGAACTAGATCATTATGAAGCAAGATCATGGTCTTCATGGCACTTATTATATTTCCTGGAGTAGGACTAAAATAAGATAAAAGCAGCCAGGGAATAAGAAACACATTCAGTCAGTTCACCTCTGTAATTTCTCCTTAGATTGATTCTTGTCTTGGTGATTCTATTGGTGTCAGAGGCTACTGTTATTAGCCCAATAATCCTTGCCTATTACTGAGATGGCATATTTAATCACATTAAAATGATTATATCACAATAAGACACTATTAGTGATATGTCAAGTAGATGTAAAATATCAAAGTGCTTTCATAAGCATTAATAAGGTTATTTTCAAATATATCCTTCTAAGTTATAGTCAGAAATTTTAAACTCTTATTTTTTAAATTTTATTATAAAAAGAATAAAACCAACCAAAATAAAATAGAATAAAGACAATCAAAACTAACCACTGTAAGTGACACAGAACTTCAAAATAATAAAAAATCAATAATAGTTACCATAATTCCTCTTGTTGTCTTCACAATAGTTATAGACATCTTCACATGTAGTAAAAAAAAAAAAAAATAGAACCAATTTAAGAAAAACAATAAATGTAAAAAACAAGACAGTAGTAAATCCAAAATGGTTACCACAGTATATTTTGCTGTCTTTTAAATAGTTGCCCAAGCCATTGGATATAACAAAACCAAAAAAAAAAAAAAAAACAGAATAAAACCCAACAAAACAATGAAATTGATAAAGGACTTCAAAAGAAATATAATAAGAATTAACAATGGCTGCCACCTTCAGAAGGAGGTCTGCAATAGATGTCAAAGTGCATAGCATTATCTTCTGAACCTATGATCAGACCACTGGCTCTAGAACTGCAAAGCCAGTGAAATCTCAAACATCACAAGCATCAAATTGCATTTCATCTCAATATCTACCATTGCAGCTTGTGTTTCTCCAGATCAGCAGGTCACTTATAGTGTGTGTGTATGGGGGGGGTATAAATGGGAGGTGTTGGTTCTTCCATCCCCTGGAAGAGCCTTGGATCTGGCTGTGCCCCTGGTAGCAGCAGCCCACACATGGCACTGGTTTGCAGGAAGGGCTTGCTTCTTGGTAAATCCTTTTTCTCTTCCTGCACAGTCCATGAATGCTACTGACTCAAAAACTCTTATTTTTTAAAAAAATTATACATATTTAACTATTTTAATTTGGGCACTAGGATTACATGTTGAGTCTTAGATTTCTAAAATTAATTTTAGTAGTTAAATAAAAATATAAAATACCAAGTGACATTTTAATATGTGCCTCAATTACGCAACTTTTAAATCAGGTTGAGCATATCTGCTTTTAAATGTTTAGTATTTATAGATAGTAAATAATTTTTCCAATTTTTATTTGTGTTTTCAATATACAGCATGTTATTGTTACCTATAATTACCTTACTTTGCAATAGCACAGGACATTTGACTTCCATATAACTTAGTACTCACTGTTCAAACTCCTACAAATCTTGCTTCCTTTTACTCTCCCCAGCCACTAGTATCTACCCTTCTACTCTCAACTTTGCTGAGGCAGCTCAGCATCTAAATAAATATTGAATGAGTTCATGCATTAAACGTCATTCTGTGTCTGACTTTTTAATATAATGATCTCTACTTTCATATGTTTGGTTGTGACAATTTTTTATGGCTGAATAATTTCCCATTTGTGTGTGTGTGTGTATTCTTGAACAATTCATTTTGTGAACACAGATCTTTTACCATTTGGCTTGATTGTTTAGTTCACAGTTTGTTGAACTTTCAGTCCATAATAGGCTAACTCCAAGGCAGAGTGGCACATGACATAGGGTAAACTATTCATGGCAGTGGAAGGCAGCAAAAGCATCAAGCAGGAGAGACAAGCCCCTTTTTGTAGAGGCTTTAGGGGGACATCTAGACACAAGCCATAGTATTCCACCCCTGGCTTCCCAAAATATATATATATATATATATATATATATATATATATATATATATCTCCAAAAGTTACCAAAGTCCTAACAGTTTCAGCATCACTGAAAAGTTCAAGTGAAAAGTCTGCTCTGAGATTTAATGTGAATTCTTAACTGTGAGCCACTGGATTGTTAAGCACAAGATAGACATTTCCATTCCAATAGTTATAAATAGGGAGATGCAAAGGAATGGGGCCAAAGCAAGACCAAAATCCAGCAGGACAAGTAATTACCCCTGTAGTTCCATATGCAATATGGAAAGCAATCCGCAGCAAAATGTGAACCCCAAAGGGCCTGAGAGACTCTGCCCCTATAGCACTTCTGGTGGCTATAGCTCCCATGGCTTTTTTCTTGATCTGACTCTACCTCTTCTTTGCATTTTTCCTCAGATAATACAAGTTTTTGGCTTCTCCACACTTCTGAGGTGTCCACTGTACCTTGGTCTTTCAAATCACAGCTTCACACCTTGCCTTCTCACAGGCACACTGCCTGGCCTCCAGTGCATTCTTCTGAAGTCTGGGTGGAAGCCTTCCCGACCTCACAAGTCTTCCATTCTTCTTAAACTTAAAACCGGTGTCACGTGGATGATGACAATGTCTCCTGCCAGATGGAGCAGGAGCCAGGCTTTTCTCTCTAGGCAGTAGGGATAGAGAGCCTGGATCACTGCACACTCTGAATCCAATTCTGAGGAACACATTCTCAAGGCTGCCACCTTCTGGAACATAGTGCTCTGGGGCTTTGCTCTCAAAAGTCTTTCACTTTTGTAAATTTGAGACTGCAACAGGTGGAGACCTGCTGCTTCTTGTGATGCCTTCATGCCATCATTTCTAATCTCCTGGTCCTTGTCAGCAATCAAGATATCCTGTGTTCTATCTTTGTAGCCCACAGCTCATGGAGCTTCCTTTCTGGCCAAACTCACAACACTTTAAATTGTTCTTCTGAGTTCTTTGCTGTTTGTTCTCAACATAAATCCTACCAAACCCCCCCCAAAGTAGCTATGCCAAAACTTCAACACTAGATTATCTTGAAATTTCTTCTGCCAGATTAATTTGTCCACTGCTCTTAATCTTAGTTTCAGGCAAAGTCTCCGTGCAGGAGCAAAACATAAACAGTTTCTGCTAAGCCATGACACACATCATCTAGAGTTCAAAAGTCAGTACAGTCCTTCATTCCAGCAGAAACCTCCAGAGGCTGATCTTTACCAGCAGGATTTCTATCTATTCTGGTCTTCTGAATTCTGACCAGAATCTCCCATACAGTACAGTTAAAGGTGTTCCAGTTCTACTTTCTCAGCTGAAATCTCCAAACGTTTCCAAACTCTTCCCAATGGCTTTAGAACCCATGGTCAAGTACAGTAACAGCAATGACCTACTTTGGTGGTACCAAACTTTGTTTGGTTACTTTTCTCTCATTGCTGAGAAAATATCCAGCATTCAAAGTTAAAGGGGGAAAGTTTTATTTTTCTCACAGTTTGTAGAAGTTTTAATCAATTATCTGCTGGCTCCAAGGCAGGGTGACAAATGGAAGATGGGTAACAGTTCATGGTGATGGAAGACAGAAAAAACAATAAGAAGAGAGAGAGATAAGGCAATCCTCTTTCTGTACTTTAAATATTAAGCAGGCTATCTGCCCTAGGGTTTGTGTAGCACTCACATCCTTAATCCAAGCACACACCCTAGATTGGGCCCCCTCCAAAGAAACCCCAAGATGACATAAGGCTTTAGGGACACATTTAGACACAAACCATAACACCATTCTTGCTTATTGTGAATACTGCTTCAAAAATCAGGAAAATGAATATGTCTCTTCAACACATTGATTCAATTTCCTTTGGATGTATAACCAGTAGTAACATCCTTGGGTCATATTATAATTCTGTATTATTTTTTTTTTTTTTTTTGGTACCAGGGACTCATGACCTCGCACTTGCCAGGCAGGCACTTAAGACACTGAGCTAAATCCCTGGCCTTATTAAATTTTTTGAGGAATACTCATACTGCTTTGGATAGTTATTATACATTTATCAAAAGTATTTAATGTTTCCCTTTTTCCACATCCTCACTGACACATATGTTTTTGATAATAACCACTCTACTGGAATGAACTGTTACTGTATTATGGTTCTAAATTGCATAAATGCTCTTCTTTTATTCATATACCTGTTAGCCATTTTTATATGCTTTTTAAAGAAATGACTATTGACATTTTTCACTAGATTATTTACTGTGTTTCCCTTTTTCTACTGATTTGTTTGTGATCTTTATATATATTCTTGATATTAACTCTTTATCAGGTATGTAGTTATAAAATATTGTCTTCCATTCTGTAGGCTGCATCTTTCTTCTTGTGTTGGTTTCCTTTATTGTATAATTTTTTTAGTTAGATGTATCTAACTTTCTTCTGCTTTCTGAGATTTTGGGATTATACTTGGTTTTATCTGAAAAGAAAATCTTGTATGTTTCAGTACAAGATTGAAGATAGCTCAATGTTCTCTGCTTGCAGTCTTAAATGTTACGCCTTGGTTTTAATACATTTGATTTATTTTAGTAATGTAGAGTTCAGTTATCCTGCTGAATGTGGGTAACCAATTTTCTCAGCAGCATTTAGTAATTATTATGTTCTTTCCCTACAGTATACTCCTAGCATCTTTGTTGAATTTTAGATGGTGGTAGATATGTGAGATATCTTTTGGAATGTCTGTGTTTACATTTTAATCTATCTATCTATCTATCTATCTAATCTACCATCTATGTTTAAGGTTAAAAATGCTTTTGTAATTACTATAGTTTCATAGTATATTATTATGTCTAGTGTAATGAGACTTTTTTCTCCTGCTCAGGACAGCATTGGCTGTTCATAAATTATGATTCCATAGAGATACCACAGTTTTTTTCTAGTTCTGTAAACATTGATGTTAGTTATTTAAGTTTTCAGGAAAATTTAGTAAAGAGGACCTGTGACCCTTGGATTTTCTTTGATGGGAGATTTTTCCTACTGCCTCTGTCAAGGTAGCCATCATTAGTTGGGGCAGACATTACATTTCTTTATAATTCAAACTTTGCCATGTATGTGGGTGATCAATTTGTTTATTTTTTCTAGTTTATCAAATTTGTAGCTGTTCATAATAGTGTCATCTGCAATCATTTCTTGTATTTTTGTGGTGATAAATGCAATGTCTCATTTTTCATCTCTGATTTTATTCATATCTTCTTTTGTGATTAGTTACTCTAGCTACAGTTTTGCCTACTTTGTTCACTTTTTTTTTTTTTTTTTGTACCAGGAATCAAAATCAGGACCTCTCATTTGCCAGGCAGGCGCTTATGCTGCTGAGCTAAATCCCCAGCCCTTGTTCATATTTTTGAAAAACAACCTTGATTTTATTAATCTTTTAGAATGTCTTGGTCTTACATTGCATTTTACTTATTTCTTCTCTACTACTTAGATTTTTGCTGCTATGATGTGGAGTTTCATTTGGTATTATTTTTCTTCCCTTTTTCTTTTGGGGTGCAACATTGGCTTATTTACTGAAGATATTTTGCTTTTCTTTTGATATAGATGTTAATTCTTGTAAACTCTCTTGGTATTACCTTTTCTGTATCTGTTAAGTTTTGCTATATTTTGTTTTATTTTAATTTGTAACAAGAAATTGTTTAATGTCCTCAATTTCTTCTTTAATTCATCAGTGATTTTAAGGATTATGTTGCTACATTTCCACAAGCTTTGTTTTTATAGTTGCAAAATGCTTGTTGCTATTTATTTCTAGTTTTATTACACTGTGACTATTACACTAGGACATAGTTTGAATTTCTGAAACTGTATTTGTTGTCCACTATATAACATGTCCTGGACAATGCTTCTTAGGTTATTGAGATTTCTTATTGTGTATCTGTTAAGTAGAATGCTCCAGAGATATTACTAAATTGATTTTCTTGGAATGAAATCTAGCTCTGTTTTTAATCTCTGATTGTTAATTTTCTGTTTAGAAACTAATTTCTAAAGTGTAAATATCTATTTAGATAGTTTTGAAAAATACTTTGAGGTAACTGCAAATGAACTTGAGACAATGGTTTGCACATTAGTATGGATTAAAATTCTTACATTGAACAATCATAAGGTAAAAAACAGATTTTAATGTAGTTTTAAAGGAAATATTTTAATAAAAGGACAAGGTCTGATATTAAATAAAAAGATATTTCTTCACATTAAAGAAATGATGATAATCTCTTTTTCTTTCAGACAAGGATCTGGTGTTACTTCTCTCAATGCAAGTCTTATATTTCAGATCTAAATATAACAAGATTTATTATATTTTTTTCAGTTCCATAATAAAAATAGAGAAATTGTAGTTATCAATGAATCATTTTTATGACTGATTTTATGTGTGCTAAAATTAGAGGAATATGTTTGTTACTAATGCTATGGTTCAAATATTTGTTTCTACCCAAAATTTGTAGCTTGAAACATTATGACAAAAGTTTTTGTGTTTGGAAATGGTCCTTTGGAAGATGATTAGGTTATGATGACTGGGTTCTCATAATTGAGATTAGTTCCCTTTTTTAAAAAATTTCCTAAAGAGCAGCTTTTCAAATCTTACCTCATAAAAGTTCAGGAAGAAGCTATGAATTATATACCAGGAAGAAGGCCTTCACTAGATCTTTGAATATTTAGTTGTTTTGGATCTTAGAATACTCCACTTCAGAATTGTTTGCAATACACTTTTGTTGTTTATAAACCACATAGTTCATGCCATTTTCTAACAGTAGCCTGAACAAAGGTGATAGGTCTTTGGGTAGAACTTCATTCATCATAGATAACTTTTTAGAACACTTGCAAAACAGTCTGAGTTATGCAAGTAACAAGCAAAACAGTTTATTTTAGCTCTCATTTTCACACATCTTTCTTCAGGGCTACTTGGCCATTTTGGTGGTGTCCTAGGACACTATGACAGAACTTCATGGAGGCATTTTCATTCATAGCAACTGAGAAGCAGAGAAAGGGGCAGCTAGAAGTCAAGGTACGGGTACCCCTGTAAGGCACACCCCAGTAACCTAACTTCCTTCCACTAAACACCACCTGACTAAGCACCACCTGTTACAGGTTGTTCCAATTCCTAATAGTGCTGGAGCTACACACAAAACCTTCAAGCATCAGCGTTTGGCGACTTTTGAGAACCAACTAGAACATGACATTTGTAATCATCAATAAGCACTGACAAAGAAAAGACAAAAACTCTACTACTTTAAAAAATGAAAGTACTTGGATTCTTCCTGTGAATTACACATTCTATATTATTAGCATCAAGTATTTCAAAGAGAAAAACAAACATTAGCTCTATTCAATTATTTTAATGTTTTTTCTGAGAAATTTTTATTTTGTGAGTTTTTGGTTTTTTAGACTCTTTCATGCAAGAAAGGAATGATATCTACTAAGGTAATCATTAAGGTAAGTTCTGTTTTTTGTTTCCTTAATTTCTTTTTCTTTCCTTTAATATTCCTGCCTCCCTCCCTCTTCCAAAAATCTTTGCTAAGATTTTTCCTTTGTTGTTTTTATGTTACATGGAGTAAAAGAAAAACTTTCAGCAATAAATTATGTTGAAGAAGGAATAACCACAGGCAAAAAGGGTGGTTGAGAGTGTTATAAGGTAGTGAGTCTTTTTGTAACTTATCTTCTTTCTCAATGTTGTGGAAATGATATAGTGGGTAATATCATAGTCAACAAAGCGAGCACCCTAAATTCACCTAAACACATAGCAATTGACATGATATGCCACTCTGAGCAAACGAATTAACCTTTCTCTATCCAAGTTTCTCCATCTATGAAATGGGGGTAAAATGTTTGTTACAAAGGTCAACAGAAAGTTTCTCAGATTTTTGAGAAGTATTTGTTGAATCTTTGAGTTTGTAGACAGTTGACACAGAATAAAACTTAAAAGCTAAAGTTATAAATTTAAGAAAAAATTTTTCTGATAAATAGTGTTTTACATGAAATTTTCCTTGGAGAATCTTTCTATTTGAAAGTCTTAATATTTTCAAATATGTGTTTTATATATATAAGTACTATTTCATAAAAATGTATTTAAAACTAACCATCAATATGAAAGTTGAATTAAAAACTTGTTGAAACTATATCAAATTCTATCCAAGAAAATTTGGAAAAGATTTGACCATTCATAATTAATTTTCTTTGTCACGTAGAAAATCTAAGACAAAATTTATAAAATTTATCATAAACTTGATTAATTTTTACTTTAGCTGATCTTAACACTATGAATAAATTCATTTCCACAGTCAATTTTTTCTACTTTGCAAAATTATTTGCTGATATCACATTAAAAGAAGTCATTTGGCATGAAACCTGTCTGAAAAATCTATGAAGACTACATGTCAATTAACATTCATTCAAAACATGCATAAAATACATGTTTTCTAGTCTTGCTTTTGAATTATTCTGTATGGAATCAAAGTGGGAACAATGCAACTACTTGGCTACATCTACCTATCATTATTGGTGAAAGAACAAACAAGCCCAAGCAAAACCTCAGTTCCTGAATCCAATGCTAAGCACAGGTAAGGGCAGTGGAAGTCAATTTATGCATAAGGGTTGTCGTTAAATCCTGTGGTCTAACTTTTCCATGACTCTCAAGGCTGAATAAATGCATTAAATGTTTCCACTTGTGCTTTTTCCATCATCGTAGAGAAGATATTCCTAAGATATTTAAGAGAACCCATAAGGAAATTGGAAAGTATTGAACTCTCTTAAAATGAATAGATGTATGAGCCCAGAGCCCTGAAGCCCAGCCTGTATAACCGGATATAAGATGATGACCAGCCAATTCATGTATATGAAAGATATGAGGATAAATATGATGTATCATTTAGAAAAATAATCCAATCATCTCTCCTTTTTCATCTCAGTTTTTAATGTGTTTGCAATTCCTGCCTCTGAGTTCCTGGATAACAGATCACAGTGAAATGCATCCGGGGGACACATTACCTAGGTAGTCTATCTGGAGCAGGGGTCCCAGGGACACTCTTCTGAAAGAAAGCTTTATAATTTCACACCGCGGAACCTTTAATGAGTGAGATGATTCCCTGATTTGTCTTCAAGGCTTCATCCTTTTCCCTGAGTAAAATATTTGGTTTTCTTTTAGTGATGCTCATTGCTACAATAGTTGTATCTCCTTTGGCTCTGCCCATCTTTACACATAATTCTTTCTGGCCAAGATTTATATTTTTAAATATTTCTGTTCCATATTCACCCCTGGTTCTCACTATACATCTGGCTAAATGGACTAGCAATGTGCATGCTATCTCCTGAATGTTGGGCTTTCTTGAAATTTCCTCCACTAGAACGAATCCGTTCATTAGCCTTAATCTCAGCATTTTACAAATCACAAGATAGGGGCAAATGAAAACATTATTTTTTCCAAGGATGTGAAACACATACATTATGGACCAATTGTCAATGTCGTCTATGTTTGCAACTGAAAACTCGTGAGACTGGGCTTTCCTGTTCATGTTTCTAGCAGCATTCGTGACATCTAAACCCTGCCCAGAACCAATCACCAGATCTTTTTATAGAATTCTGAGATTTCTCCAGCCCACAGTGTCAAATTTTCCCAAAATCCTCTTGCAAAGAGGAGAAGTAGATGTGTGTAAAAGTTATATTAGCTAATACCTTTTGATACATGAGGTACAAAGCTGAGGAATTTTAGGGAGGAAAAATAGAACATGTGATGGACATCAACAATGCAAATATGGAACATTTTGCTCTCTGGGCTAAAGAAATGCAATATATGGCAGGAGAAAATGTCCAATATCTACAAGGGACTCTTTACAGTCATTAGTAGAAACATAGGAAAACAGAGTAAGATAGAAAATTCAGGTCACATTGAATCATTTGAGACTATGAGAACTTTAATTAAGGAATAAAATCTTAGTTCTGAAGACAAAGCCAGAAAGTTTAAGAGCACTTTTAGAAAAGTAAAAGTAAAAAGAAAAATTACAAGGCAAAAGAAAAAGTGAAAATTTTGAAAAAATTAAAAAGAAAAATTATGAGTAAAAAGAAAAGTAGAGTGGAAACAGATGCCTTGGGAATTCAGGTGGATTTTTGATAAGTTGTGAGCAGGAATTTATGGCATTGATTGAAAGAATTCATTAAAAGTTATGAATTCCAAAGCAGGTAGTGATGGTGAGCCTAGAAGTTTTGGTACAGGAGAAGGTAGAGGGATCTTGCCAAGGAAATACAGGGTTTTAGGAGCATAACTTGACTCTCACTTTAAGTGGAAAAATGAGTTTCTCTATGAGACTAACTGATCTTACTCTATTATTTTAGAACAATTTTGAAAATAAAGTCTGCTTAATAGAGATGGGTAAACAAAGATATTTTCGTCTTTTACAGATAACGAGACCGAAAATACATATATGAGGGCTAAGAATAAAAATGTGTTTAAAACTGATCTGAGTCAATATCATATTCTTAAAATAAATTTAAAATAAAGAACACATTATCAGGTAGCAGACATATTGGTTTTCAATATTAGTTTCAAAAAATTCCTAAACAAGACATGATGGCAGATGCCAATAATTCAGCTACTCAGGAGACAGAGCTAGGAGGCAAGTTCGAGCCTGCCTAGGAAATTCAGAAAGACCCTGTCTTAAAAATTAACAAAATGATAAAAACAATAAATAAATAAACAAACAAAATAAACAGACCAGGGAAGCTGCTCAGTGGTAGACCAAATGCTTCATGTATATGAAGTCTTGAAATCAGTTCCTAGTACCAAAAAACAAGCAAACAAAAAAGTCTCCAGTTTTGTCTTTTAGATGGTATATATATTTAAAATTGGTAATTTATGTGATGGAGAACTATAGATCAGGAAGACTATGGAGCAGAGATATATAGAATGTATAAAGAGGAGGAAACTTGGCATTATAGTATGGTGATATACCCTATGTGAATGAAAAGACATATTGATATGAGAATGAAAAGAACTAGAAAATCATTGTGTATGAAGAACTGATACTACTGTGAGAATAATTACATATACATGTAACATTATAAGGACCATGAAGTCCCAATCTTCCACCAATTCTAAAGAGTTTTGAAATATAGTTGTTTAAACAATAATGGGAAATTTGGCTAAAACTGTTAAAAAATTTTAAAAAATATTTTGGGAAACATTTATTTTATTAAAATAAAAGTTGCAATAAAATTTGTAGGATATTAGGTGCTTTTTATGAAGCACATTATTATTACTGCCATTTAGCAGTTTGGTAGGTGATATTTCTCCAAAATGAAAAATTCAACTTTGGAGTAAATTACTCAGTCCTAAAGGATATTTTACTGGGGTGAAAGTGATATTGTGTTGCTCCAAACTGAACTTTTTTCTTTTTAGTGTTTTTTTTTATTTATTTAAAGACAAAAAAAAAAAAACAGGAAAAAGGTAGAAATATTACAGAATTTCAAGAAAAGAAGATAAACAGTAAGAAATCACTAGTTGATAAATTACATATTGTTCTTTTAGAAATAGTTATTCAAGTTACAAAATTAAAGCACACAACGTGGACATTCAAGCAGTGAGAGTGCAAACAGATCTGTTCAACAATCCAACAAGAACCTAGAAATATGGTCATCAATCCCACACACCTAAACCTACATGCAGCTGTATCTTTTATAGCGCTTCTTATTTCCTCTTTTATTACAATAGCAATTACACATTTTTAAAATTTTGTTTAAAGAGAAGAAAAAAGCAAAACAGAAAAAAGGGTAGCAACAATACAGAATTCTAAAAGAAAGAAAGAAAAAGGAGAATGAGAAAAAGCCCCACTAAGAAATCAGTATTTTATACATTACATACTGTCATCCTGGATGTAGTTGTTCAAGTTACAAAGTTAACTCAAACAGAACTTCTTAATAAACTCATTTTTATTTTACCTTGGCTTTATGGCTATTGAAAGCATTGATTTTATGGGAGTTACAAAATTATTATTCCTACTGCTGCATTATAAATAGAAATTGCATTAGTCTGAGTCACAGAG
This sequence comes from Hydrochoerus hydrochaeris, assembly GCA_004027455.1. NCBI lineage: Eukaryota > Metazoa > Chordata > Mammalia > Rodentia > Hydrochaeridae > Hydrochoerus > Hydrochoerus hydrochaeris. The sequence goes on along the minus strand of PVLA01002619.1, from coordinate 83,189 downwards.
CTAACTTTGTTAAATTGGTTAATTGTAATCTAGCATGCACAGCTTGGATTTGAAAATAATTATAATTTGCAAACATGTTATACAATAAAGAAATCTAACCATTTTAGTACCTAAGAAAATATATTTATTATAATAAATCTACACAAGATTTACTCTAACATTGAAATTAGTAAACCTATGTCCTCAAAATTTAACTCAAATTTTTTTCTCTCTGAACTATAGAAGTGATGAATTTTTTTGAAGTAATATTTGACAAAAGATATCTAGTTAAGCAATGCTTAATGGATTATTGAAAGAAGACTCTATGGGAAAGTTATTTTAACTTCTATTTTAAGAAGAGAGTAAGCTGAAAGAATTTATATAATTGGTTTCAAGTTATATTAATTTTTAAAAAGTGAAGTAAGACACAATTTGAGATTTAATAAGTTTGACAGTTTATCATGTCCATAAAATATTTTATTTCCATTTGCTATATATATATATATGTATATGCATATATATGTATATATATGCATATGTGTACGTTAGTATACAAAAGTTAAATTAGGAATATTTCAATACAGTAGAAAATATTTGAAATGAGAATGATTTTGAGTCAACTCAAAATGATTGTACCATTACTTAATTATTATACTTCTGACTATTTTTTTAACTTGAGTCTAGTGTTTCATAAAATAAATATAAGCTACATGAGCTATAAGTTTCTTTGGTAAATTAGTAGTGACATTTATAAAATAGAAATTGCTCAAACAAACAAACAAACAAAATAGAAATTGTAGAATCTGGGAGATTGTAAATGACTTATGATACTGATATTAGCGATACAATAAGAAATATGTGAGTGCTTATACAGAAATGTATTTTGTCAAGCATTCTTCCAAATAAACCTGTAGGAAAGATTTTATCTTGGTTTCCATTGTACCTACTAGGAGACTGAGCCTTAAAATTTTGCATAATTCATTTGAAGTTCCACTAATTATCAAAAAATGAAACAAGTATTCAGATTCATACCTGGATCAATTTGAGATTTTATAATTTTAACAGCTTGGCATATCTATGAACTGCCTATTTTATTTTCATCATCTATCTCTCAAAATCTTCCATTTTAATTTTTGACACCATATGAATTTCACTAGTCATAATTTAAACATGAATATATTTTTAAATCACAGAAGTGGTGAGCTGGACTCTTATACAAGCATGTTTAAATGCTAAGTGCTAGGCTGATCTTCCATGATATTATTAGTTGCATTTTGTTCACACTTAATTTATCTGCTAATATTCCACAGTTTTCAGTGTTTGGGTTCCTTTAAACCATCTCTCTTGTTTTCCTATCTTATTTAAATAAAATATATGATAGCCTTGTATGACATTTAAATTCCTTCTTGCCCACTATTACTTTGATAGAGCCAAACTGAACCATCTACACTGTCTAAATTTCTGTTTAAATTTTTTGGCATTTTAACTATTATTCTGAATATCTTTTTATTGATTTATTTGTGCTATGTAACATCTACAATCATCCTGGAGAACTGGTACTTATTGAGTACATATCGTATCTTAAACATTTTTAATTTTCCTTCCCTTCCTTCACCTCCCCTTTCCCGGTGTGAAATCTCTTTCTTATGTTTAAACTATTTGTTGCTTGATGCCTTTATGTTTGTTTATTGTGTTGGAATTTGAGCATTCATTAAATCCTTCTTGAATGAGCTGGAAGAGTGTATACGGAAATGTGTGAAAACCTCTTCACACTGGCTACTCCACATGAACATGGTTATAACTAACTAGCGCACGGTGAGACTGGAAACTGCAGTCATTTTTGGATTCTTACTTTCCCTAAGTGGAAATAGGTTCTGAATTTGGTCATTTTTATGCCCTCTCTTGTTACCACACTATATTCAACCCAGGATATTATCAGCTTTCAGTGGATTAAAGAATTTGTCTCTTAACTAATCTCCGATGTTTTCTTTCTGCCTTTCTTAAACAATGTATAAATTATCCTGTTACATCGATAAATGTGTGACTCGCTTTTCCATCTCTAGCCCTTTGGAGACCCTCTCCTCTCCAAGGCCTCTGATTCTGTTCTTACCCTAACTGTGCTGTGCGTCCTTATGTCTCCTGTAGACACCAGGCATCACCCAAATATAGGACGTGCGCAAAGGGAGATTTACCCTCTGAAAGGCACTTCCCCTAATACCCGTGTCCGTGTGGCTCATTAGCCAATCTCTGAGGTTTCTTTCCACCCAAATTTTTATATTGAGTTTTTTCTTGCTATTTGAGTCACTCTATTTGAATGCCAACTCTCCACATCATCCTTTATATATTATTTCTGGTGAATAACATTTTATAAAGCACCTTAACATCCAAAATACTACAGATGTAACTTCTCATACCGTCTAACTTATCCTACTAAGACTTAACGGAGATACAATCCAAATTCTTCTACACAAGCATAATTTGCTCAGTTAACTTGATAAAGCAGTATTTGGCCATCCATAGTTCTTGGGGCATCGAAATTACCAAGGCTCTATACTTCTCTGGGTAGATTGATTGTAATTTTTCTATCATCATAGACTAAACCAAAAGAGCAGAGAAAAGGATAGCTTCACGTAGTTGTACAGGATTAATGATTAGAAGAGATCTGAGTTTGTATAATGTTCCCCTACTGCCATTTTGAAGTTTGCATGTTGAGCTCTCACTTCTAATTTTCCTTTAGGATCTGAATGTCATATGGCTCATCATGGGTAGAAACCTCTGTTCAATGATGTTTAAGCTTTTCATTTACACAATTTATCTACTGTCCCTCAAATCCTTCTTCCTCTTTGCCTACCGTTGTTGTCAGGTATATCAGAGATGTTTCCACACATTGAGTCTTTTCTCTTTACTCTACTGTATTTGAAAAGGGAAAGAGATTCCAGTAGATTCAAGCTTCTTCTAGACAAAGGGAGACCCAAGAATAGATAAGAATAAGCTCAAAGAAGAAAATTGAGGAAATACATTACTTTGTAAAATGTTAGCATGTGGAGATGTGTTGTAATTTTGTTAATAATTCCTTTCTTCTTTAGGCAATCAATTTGGTCTTATTTTTAAAAGCATAGTGAATATCAATACTATAAAATCTTAGTATGTAAATCTTTTCTTCTACCTATGATCATTTGAATTCTTAGAAATTGAATATCTAAGTTATAACACAGTAAGAAATTTAGTTTCCATTCATAGTTTCAATGATCCCCAAAAGTTTATGCCAGTTCATTACCCCAGTCATCAAAGACATGTGACACTGCCAGCATAATTGCCAAAATCCATTATTGCTTTAAACATGGCTTAATAATCTGATTGATTGGAAGAAAAATAAAATTAAAATGGTCAATTCTCCATTCATCTGTTGATGGGCATTTGGGCGGTTTCTAAGATGTAGCTATTACAAACTGTGCTGCTATAAACAAGGGGTGAATCTTTCTGTGGTATGATGCTTTTAATTCTTTGAGGAAGATACCAAGAAGGGAAATAGCTAGGTTAAATAAAGCATATAGTTTTAGCTTTTTGAGAAATCTCCACGCCAGTTTCTGCAGAGGTTACACTGGTCCACATTCACACCAACAGTGAGGAACTGTTCCTTTTCTCACAGCCCTGCTAGCACATGTTATTTGTTAATTTCCTGAGGAGCACAAAGAGGATATCAGAGCGTGAAAAGATATCCCCTGCCCTTGAGCAGGAAGAACTAACATAGTGTAAGTAGCCACATTTTCAAAATTATTATAAGTATGCAGTGCAATTCCAATCAAAATATCAATAGTATGCCTTACAGAATTAGAGAAGACAATCCTATAATTCCCTTAAAACCAGAAGAGACCTCGAGTAGCAATAATAATAATAATAATAATCTGGGAAACAAAGGCAAGGCAGGAGGCATTACAATCCCTTACTTCAAATTATACCACAGAGCTACTGTCATAAAAGCAGCAAGGTGCTGTCAAGCAAACAGATCCTAGGAACAGACTAAAAGATATAGAAACAGATTAATGCAATAGATTAGAAGAAGCAGCTCCAAGCACACTCAGCCACCTTTTCTTTGACAAAGAGCCTAAATACCTTTACTGGAGAAAGATAATCTCTTTAATGAATTGTGCTGTGAAAACTGGCTTTCCATTTGCAGAAGAGTAAAACTAAAGATGTCTCTCACCATGTACTAAACTAAAATCAAAATGGATCAAAGATCTAAATACTAAAAGAGAGACAGTAAATCTGCTGGAAGGGAACACAGGTAGAACTCTTGCAGACACAGATGTAGGGAAAGGCTTTCATGAACGAAGTTTCAACCCCACAGGATATAATACAAAGAATCAGCAACTGAAATTTCATCTGATTAAAAACTTGTGCACAGCAAAAGAAATCAACAGAGCAAAGAGACATCCCACCAAGTGGGAAAAATTTTAGTTAGTTGTTCTTTAGATAAAAGACTAATATCCAGAATATATAAAGAAACAAAATCGTACACCACAAATTTAAAGATCCAATTAAAAAAAATTGGCATCTGAAATGAACATGCACTTCTCATTTAGAGAAGTACAAAATAAAATGAATACATGGAAAAATGTTCAACAGCATTGACTATTCAAGAGATACAAATTAAAAAAAAAACAGATTCCATCACATTCCATAAAGAATGACTACTGTCAAGAAATGCCCTACATTTTTGAGGTTTTACATTTTCTTCAAAAAATGTAATGGGCTATGTAATAATTTTGATATTTCAAGTGAATATTTGCAAGCTAGATTATATTCAATAATTCCAATAACTGTTTATTTAAAACCATTACCTCTTTATCCAAGTTCTTGCACTCAGCTCCATGAAGTTATATACTGTGCTTGTGAATTGGCATACAAACAGGATGAATATTGCAGTCCTGTTTATACTGAGGACTGTGTATGAACAGATGAGCATCAGTTTCAGAATTAAGTTGGTTTTATACTGTGATATACACAGGAAGTGAAAGCTCTGTGCATTCAATTTTATTGAGTAGGGAGAATAAAATATTTATAACACAATGGTCTCTCAGTTCACAAACTCAATTATCTGTCTATTTGCAGAGCAAATGGTACAAAAATCACATGACATTTCCCCTTAAGTTCAACACAGAAGCTCACCATTGAATTTGGTTCAGTTATCATCCTACTCAGGTTGTGACTAAAAATGGGGAAAGAATCAAGTTCAGGAAATGAGGCCCTGCTGCATTTCAACATTGCTGTCATAATTCTCACCCACCCATTTTATTTGATGATTTATCATTGGTGGCATGGCATTTATGATGCACTTGGCACTACTCTAAATACTTCATATAGATTTACTAATTTAATCTAAATGACCAGCCTCTACAGTAGGGATTACTATTCATCTTACTTTCTGCTTTGATAAATTAGCAGCAGAAGGTTTCACAATTTAAACAGGAGTTGGAGTTTGAGGCTGTCAGTAGAATTTTTGCAAACTTATTCAAGGAATAAAACAGATAAGTAAGCTACAACATTGCCTTAGAGCTTCCCTATGTTCAATGCCTGTTTCCTAAATTTTGCATATATATATATGCTCAATGAGGTTAGAAGAAACTCAACAAAAACCTAAAACAGTGAACGGAAAGAAGGTCCTTTATATTCATGCAACACGTATTCATGTAACTCTGTAGCTGGTTCAAGAAACAGTAATAACACAACAGAGAAAAATAGGTGCGATGTTATTAAAGAAGAAGAAATAAAATGTTCACTATTTGCAGTAATTAATTCATAACTGCAAAGAAACAAAGTGCTACATTAGTTAGAGCAAGTTAATTTAGCAATAGTATTACAATTAAAGTCAATATACAAGAATCAATTGTACATCATGTATAATAGAAAGAATCAAATGGAAAATAAAATTAGGATAAGAAAAGACAGCTACCAATAAAATCTAGAAAAAATGAAACACCCATCAGAATGGTTGAAACTAAGGAAGATTTAAAATCTGACTGAAATTCTCATACTTCTAGTAGAAGTACAATATGATATAACTAATCTGAGATATTTATTAACTCATCTACTAAATCTAAATATACATATACACTATGAGTTTGCTGTTCTTAATTAAATTCTTAATACTCCTAAATAGTTCAAGAATAATTTCTTTTCATAATCACTGTTGGCAAACAATTGTACATCAATTACAAAAAAATAAAAATATTTTAATATATTTGTGCAATATAATTTTACAGAGCAAATGATAAAAAAAAATCTACTAACAGAATATGGATGAAACTTGTAGGGAAAACATTTGGGAAAGAAGTCACAAATGAGTTTTTAATGTGTCATTTCAACTATATTAAGTTCAAAAACAGATGAAAATAATCTATGAGAAAACTTAGAGTGATTAACCTTATAGGATTTAGTACATGGGAGTTTTTGGTGCTGGAAATTCTGTGTTTTCATCTGGGTGCTAATTGCGCACGTTTATAGCTTTGTAAATATTTTCCAGCTGTGAATTTAATATGTGCAAACTTTATTGTTCAAAAGTGACATCACAATAAATATAATTAGTAACTCAAAATGGGCCATATGACATCTTCTTTATTTTCCTTTAGTAGAACACACTTGGCCTATCATTACATTCTGAGCTCCATTTCCATGTAACAGGATATTTATGATTTCATTGTAGTCCCAAGTTGATTTTATCAAATAAATGAAAAAAAAGGGTTTTGATCTAAACTAACAAATGAATATAATGCATTTATTAGGAAAACCCACTTGGGACCCTTGAACTTTACCCAGCCTGTAGGTGCATACTTTTGACGTAGCAATGAGTCCCTGGATTCCTCAGTTTAATGGTTCAAGAATATGTCTTTTTGACCCACTTCCTCTGCTGACTCTGGAGCATACAAGGTATTTTCTCAAGATCCTTTTAAAAGGGGATAAGAGACTTATTTCATAAATATTAAATTATGAATACAAACAGCTCATTTTGCTTGTATTTTTCCCAAAATGTACAGAAGGAATACATCTGCATAATTTTCCTTTAACTCTGAAAAGGTCATTGTGATTTTATAGTACTCCGAAGATTTCAGCTGACATATTTAAGATAGTTCAACAGAATAAAAACGTATCCAAGTAGAAAAGTAAAGAATATATATCATTTGTGTTCCAAATGACTTTATTCTAGAAACCACAGGTAAGGAATGTTAGTGAAAGATGTGCAAAAACAATTTTTAAAAATGAAATTACTGATCTTTGTTGATATGCTAAAAATTTATTTTGCATTGTTTCCATTTGAGTTGTTGGTTTTCTCCTTAAATTCATCTTCCTATCCTTCTCACATTTTCTTTATAAATAAAGCAGTTGTTTCTGCTATTGATTTAGCATGGGGTGATGGTATTGTCCATGGCTATAGCAAAACCAATGAACTACATGTCCACCAACTGTAAGGTCTCCTCTCCCCTGAGATCTAGTGATCTTGTATCTTTATGCAAGAAATTATGATTTTTTTAAACACGGAAACTAATTCATCAGACTACCAAATAAAAACATAGAAGAAGATTGGTTTTCAAATACTGCATCCCTAAGACATGAGATGAAGCGTTTCCAGATTTTAGGTGAAGAGTTTTCCAGGCATCCTTTTCATCTGCTCCGGTGCATCAGGAAATTAAGTCTGTGAGGAAAAACTTGATAAACTTAGGAATCAGAATGTTTATTTCATCACAGAAAATCATTCCATAATGTGTGTAATAGAATTGATTCACTTTGAACTAATAGAGCTAAGAGTGAAAATTTGCATATTTGTTCATGCTCAAAAACAGGCAGTTAATAATTTAAGTTTGGAAAAGTAGATACTAAATTCTGAAGCAGTTTCAGCTCAAGATAAAGATTTGAGAGTAGGAGAAGATAAATTAGAGCAAAACAAGAAAACAGTGACGGAAAAAGAATAGAGTCTACAAAAAGCAACATAGGAACATGTGAGGTTGAAGGTGGACTTTCTTAAACAAGATAAAGAGGAAACTGGAAAATAAAGGCAGGAAACACTGTATAATGCTGAAGGGCTGAACTGAGCTTCTAAAAATATAAAGAGAAAATGGCTGGAAAAGTTTCAAGCTGAAGAAGAACCATTAAACATTTAATTTCCTGTAAAACCATTAAACATTTAATTTCCTGTAAAAAGGAAATTAAAGGCTACAAGGAAAAAGTATTCTTTATAAAAATGAATTTGAAATTCTGAGAGAGAAATTTAATGAGTTAAAAGATAAACATAAAAAAGAAAAATGATAATTATGACTAAAAAATTCAGAAGATATGCTTTTGATTGAATCTAGGCAAAGTATTGTGAAGCTAAAGAATGAGATAAAAAGACAAAGAGGAAAAATTGAGAGAAAGATTTTCTCTATCGAATGAAAATTGAGAATTGAAAGTAAAAATTGCATCAGGAAATGAGATCAACTCACAGCAAAAGGATGATGCCAAATTTACCTACAAAGTTAAAAAGAAGGGAGAAAAATAGTGATTATTCTCTTGTAGGAGATAAGTACATTTAAGTGGGGTCAGTTAACACTTGATAATTGTCTAAAGAATATGTAATAGTTAGAAAGTTAGTTAATAAAATATCATTAGGTTATTGACACTTTTATTTTAAAATACACAGGAAATTATAGCCAAAAAAATAAAAACAAACAATGAAAGTAATTTTAGATTATTAGAAGTGAAGTTGTGTTGCTGGTATGGGACAAGAATGGTGCTTACTGGTCTTTCGTAGATCTTTAATGTGATGTGACCTTGTGTGGACTTGACACATGTTAGTTGTAAAAGTGAAATCATAGTAAGAAAACTCAGAATAATCATCAAATGTTCATATAAAAGGCAACCAATGAAATACTTCTAGCCAATATAGAAACAACCCCTCCAAAAAAGAAAGGTAGAATGAAATAAAATATACAACTTATTATAGAAACACAAAGAATAAACCTCTAAGGAGAATCAAATATGTGATACAGTAAGATATGTCACATGGAAAATACATAAATATTTTTCATTATGGAAAGATTAGGCTTTAAATGTTAATTTTTCCATATTTCATGAAATAAGATCTTAATAATTAACAACAGTCTATTTAGGAAAAACTTGGCAAATAATACTAATATTGAGACAAATGTGAAATATTCAGGAAATTATATATATATATATATATATATATATATATATATATATAATGGTAGCTTACTCCCTAATCAACCTGTTAAAAATAAAAATGAACAATGTAGGAATATTTAGAACAAAAATAGGAATTTAATTAAAATCCTATGGCTATTTAGTATGTCTTAAACAGGTGCCTTAAAATAATTGAATTTACTGTAGTTGGTTGAATACAAAGCAACTATTTGGAAAAAAGCAAAGCAGCAGCTCAAATTTAACCTCAGGTACAAAAGACATTACAAAAAATAATTAAATACGTAGTTTTTTTAAAAAATCATGAGGAATTTGAAGATGACCAAATAGCAGTCGCTGTGCAGAGGTAACCTCTCAGACAGCTAAGAACCAGAAGAACCAGCGCAAAGGATTAGCACTGAGTTGCTGGAACTGAGAAGGGAGAGGGTGGAATCCCCAGACTTGGGAGACTTGTGATAGCACAGAAAGAAGGAAGTGCCTCATCCGAGTTGGGGTGCGCTTCTCCTTGCAGAATAAAGGGTAAAAGAAGAGGACCTAGCAAACTCCACCAGCGGGGGTGCCAGCAATCCCTCCTCTGGAAAGCCACACAGTGAATATAAGTTTTCAGCCCAGTTAGGGAGAAAACTGGAATCTGCACGGTAGGTAGCTTGGCTTTGGGACAGGTGTTCACATTTTCTACCCAGAAGCCAGGCTGCTGTGGCGGTTTTCCATTCTGAGAAGGGGATTCATACTGCCCTACTGATTATGTATCTGTATATCTTCATGCCTGGCCCTCGCAGATGCTCCAGGTTCTAGTACAATGACTGCAGTCTTAAAAAACACAGCTCCACTCGGCAGAGCAACGCTGATCACACCACTGAAGCATTTCACCCCAGAAAGGGAGAAACAAATGGTGCTGTTCTGAAGACTCTGAAGACTGCAGTACCTGGGCTCTGGGACCCAGCTTAAGGTAAGCCATGCATGGGTGCGCTGCCATACTAGGGGTGCAGACAGATGCCTGGTTTCCATCTCTTAGTTTAACTGCCCTTGGTCATTGTGATCTCAGACCAGCACTCAGACACTTGTGAGCCTGAGCCACTTCTGTGACTACCTGTGGGCGTTGTGATTTCCCGTCTCCAGCCCACTGTGGGCCTGGGGCACTGTGGGCCTGAAGACTGAAGCTGCAGGCTTCCCAGTGCTACGCGGGCTGTCAGTGCCCCAAAGCCCTTCTCACCAGCTACCATCTCAGTGCCGCATGAAACGGTACCATCCTTATGACGGCCTGCAGATCCGGACTGACAGTACTAAAAATACTCAGGTGGAAAAGTGGAATTCATTTGGTTTCATATCTAAATCTCTGTGACTTTATATTTGGCTGTAATAGGATTGTATTTTGGAATAAAGGAGTTTTCAAGAATAAAACTTCCTCCCCTAAAGAACAGTGTGCTGAACAGTATTCACCAAGAATTTTGACTGATCTAATTAGAGCCACAATAGTCCAGTCACACTCCACCACGGTAACCTTTATTAGCCTCTCAGGTAGCTTCATTTGCAATACAGCAAGCCTTGGCCAGGTCGGGGGAAGGAAAATTGGATTCATTATGAGAGTGACGAAAAATTATCTTCTGCAAGAATTGTTTAACACAATGGGTCAAAAGAGAAGAGATGAAACAAAAGGTTGAAATGCCATAAAAAATGAAGAAAAAATAAAATTTCATACATAAAAATCAAAGCAATGGAAGAAATTTAAAAAACTGAATAAAAAGGTAGTACAAAACTGTAGGTATAATGAGATTTTCTCATCATTAGAGGTTATTACATTCTTCTTTCTTTTATGCTCATATGTGGCCTATCTTAGTCTTTCAGAGCTGTTAATATTTTAGCAAGAGCAACATGTGCAAAATTCCGGGATACTTTTAGCTTTGAAATAATGGATTCTCATCAATAATGAACCGCTAATTTTCTTTGAAAAAAGTTTAAAGCACTTAATATAGGTTAAAAGTTCAGTCTGACCTAGTTTTGATTTATTCTAAGATGAAATTCATTTAGTATTATATGTGTACTTTCCCATCTTCCCATGTTATATTTTGCCAATATCAAAAATTGGAAAGGGATTTTAATAGTTTTGACATTTCAGTGTTATTCATGCATTAATGATTTTGTTCAGTCCAGCTTTGGATCATCTCAGGCATAGGTAATATAAAATGGATTTCAAAAGAAATTTGGATTTAGTACAGAGTAATATCATTGTGTTAGGATTATTCAAGTGATTAATGCATTGTGCAGTGCCTTTTAAGTGAATTGTAAAATGGACACATTCACTGATACTGGTTTTTACTGTCAAATGCTTTATGAGTAGTTGAAGCTTCTTTTGAGAAAAACTCAAATCTGGTTTGGCATTTGTAAATATACTGTAACATAAATGTTATAGGTATGATTATATTTACAGTATATATCAGGAAAGTAAAATTTTGAAATGAAAAAACAAATTTCTGATATGCTATGTTATTCAATAATTTAGCAAGAATTTGAAGTTACCTTGCTGACTAAAAGTCCTGTGACATCTAATTCTCAAGGAATGAACCAAAATCTTAGATCGGAGAAAAGATAGATTTTTCAACAAATAAATGCTAGAAAATTGGCATGCACCTTAGAAGATTAAAGCTAGATCATTTTCTCTAACACTGTATGAAAAAACAAAACTGAAGATGTATCAAATCCCTAATGCAAAACCTGAAACTGTGTACTTACTAGAAGAAAACAAAGGAGAAACACTTCAAAATATTGGTTTCAGGAAAAAGACTCCAATAACTCAAAAAATAATAGCAAGAATTGCCAAATGAGATTACACCAAGTTGAAAACATTCTGTATAGCTAAAGGAAATAATCAACAGAGTAAAGAGGCAGCATAAAGAACAAGAGAAAATTGGTGCCTGTTGTTCATTGGGCAGGATTAATATCCACAATACTCAAAGAACAAAAATTTTTAATGCCAAAAGAACAAGCACTCCAATCAATAAAATGATGAGATGAACAGATATCTTTCTAGAGAAGTACAAATGGCCTATAAATATAAGCTAAAATGCCCAGCATCTTTAGCCCTCAGGGTGATCCAAATCAAAATGACACTGAGATTTCATCTTACCTGGATCACAGCAGTTTTATGAAAGAGACAAATAAATAAAAAATAGCAAATGTGGTCCAGAATGCAGGGAGAAGCTGGAGATACAGTTCAGCGGCACAGCACCTGCCTGGTAAAAATGAGGTCATGAATTCAATTCCATGTACAAAAAAAAAAGAATTTAGGGAAAAAGGAAACTCTTACACACTATTGGATAATAAGGAATATTAGGACTTTGAGCTTAGCTCCCCAGGCGGCAAACCCCGGACGACAGTGGATTAACTGTTCCAGTGTGGTGAGTTTGCTCCTAAAATAGAGGTGGACAGTGGGTAAATAGGGCCAGTAGCAAAGCCCCCTCCAACTAACTGTGGGACCTTGGTGAGTCTGAAAAGAGTATGGGCAATCCTCTTCTATACACAGACAACATCAGGCAGAGTGAAATGGCAAAACAAAAAAGCAAAATGCAGTCTCAAACATATAGTTCACCAGAAGCAAGTACAAGAGACATTGAACTAGAGGACACCAAAAGTAGCACACTGGAAATCTCTGAAAAGATAGTGAGCGAAATAAAAAAACAATTCCATCAGGCTATAGAGGAAATCAAATTTAAGTACTTTCCCATGTAAAGACAGAAATAACAACATTAGTAAAGGAGTTGCTGAGAGCAGCTAAAGAAGAAATCAAGAAAAAGGTACAGGAGCATGGGAAACTGATTGCAATCTTGAATGAACAATATAGAAAACATGCAGAATTCATGAAACAAACTCAGAGACATCCAAGAAACAAAAAATTCTATTCAAAGCTTGCAAAACCGCTTAAATGAAGCTGAGGACTGGATTTCGGACCTTGAGGACAGGATCACAATTAGTGATCATGAAAGGGTAGAACTTTTAAAAATAACAAAGCAGCATGAAGTGACAATCCAACAGCTTCAAGATGATGCCAAGAGAAAAAATATAAAATTAATAGGCATCAGTGACGAGGCAGGAGTCAATGCAAATGATGTAGCCAAAATATTCACAGAAATAATAGAAGAAAATTTCCCAAACACAATCAACATAAATCCACACCAATACACATAATAATTAAGATCTCAGACATGCAGCATAAAAACAGAATACTAAAAGCTGTCAGAGAAAAGACACAACTCACCTACCAAGGAAAGCCCATAGAATTACAGCAGACTTTTCAGCACAACCCTCAAGTCAAGAAGAGCTTGGAGTGAGGTATTTCAAGCCCTGAAAGAAAACAACTTTCAACCCAGACTGATGTACCCAACAAAACTTTCATTCAAATTTAATAGAGAAATAAGATACTTCCATGACAAAGACCAACTGAAGAAATTCACATCCACCAAACCAACCCTAGTAAAAGTACTGAAAGACATACTACACAGAGATAGAAATGACCAAAATCCCCCAAAACAACAACAGAAAGAAACCACCAGGATAATTAAATAAGAGGAAAAGCAGAAAGCAAACAACTGGAACATAACATGGCAAAGTCAAGCCAGTACATATTAGTGATATCCATAAATTTAAATGGCCTCAATTCACCTATAAAAAGAAATAGACTGACAGAATGGATCAAGAAACATGATCCCACAATATGCTGTATACCGGAGGCACATCTGACCCAAAAGGAGGCTTGTGGATTGGGAGTCAAGGGATGGAAGGCAGTATTCTATGCAGCTGGAACCCAGAAGAGGGCTCTGGTGGCTGTTCTGGTTCCGGACAGCATGAACTTCAAACCTAGAGTGATTAAGGGGGATGGAGGTCACTGCATGCTTATTGGTGGAAAAATTTAGGAGGAGGAACTAATGGTTATAAATATGTGTGCACCAGGTACAGGAGCACCCAGCTATGTAAGACAGATGCTAATAGACATGAAAAACCAGATGCACAGGGGCACAGTTGTAACAGGGGATCTTGGCAGCCCATTGTCATGGAAAGACAGATTAACTAGACAAAAAGTCAGCAGGGAGGTGGTGGAACTGAGTCATACCTGTGAGCAATTGGACTTGGTAGATGTTTACAGAGTGTTCCACCAAACCATGTTGGAGTACACATTCTTCTCCAAAGTGGACATACATTATCCCATAGAGCATTCTTGAGTAGGCACAGGGGTGTTGAAATCACCCCAAGCATAATATCTGACCATAGTGCACTGAGATTGGAAGTTAATGGCAAAAGAAATTGCAAAAACTGCATAAATACATGGAAGTTGAATGAGACCTTTTGGACAGCCAGTGGGCTAGGGATGAGGTTGGAGAAGAGATGAAGTAATACCCACAATTCAATGAAAACACAGAAACAACACACTATAATCTGTGGGATGCAATGAAAGCGGTCTTAAGAGGAAAATATATAGCAATAAATTGTCATATCAAGAGGGAAGAGCGAGCACAGATAAACAACCTAATGCTCCATCTCAAGCTTCTAGAGAGAGGGGAGCAGGCTAGGCCCAGGGCTGATAGAAGGGAGGGGACTATTGGGATTAAAGCAAAGATCTGTGCAGTTGAAGCTAGGAAAGCAATGAAAGGAATTACTGAATAAAAAAGCTGGTTCTTTAAGAGAATAAACAGAATTGACAAATTCCTAGCTAACCTTGTCAGGAGAAGGAAGGAGGGGACCCAAATTCATGCAATAAGAACTGAAAGGGGGGCAATTACTACAGATCCCATGGAAATTCAGAAGATCATGGATGCCTACTTTGAAAATCTCTACTCACATAGAGTAGAAAATGCAGGGGAGATGGACAGATTTCTAGAAACATATGAACTACCAAAGCTCAACCAAGAAGATATAGCAATTTTGAACAACCCAATGTCAGCTGTTGAGGTTGAAAATGTAATTGAAAATTTACCAATAGGGAGAAGCCAAAGTCCTGATGGATTCATGGCAGAATTCTACAAGAAATTTAGAGAAGATTTGATGCCAATGCTCCTTAAACTCTTCAGTGAAATTGAGAAGAAGGAAATCCTCCCTAAGTCATTCCTGGAGGCAAGTGTTGCTCTCATGCCAAGGTCAGAAAGAGGTCCAACCAGGGAGGAATTATAGACTGATCTCACTAATGAACATTGATGCAAAGATTCTCAGTGGAATACTGGCAGATAAAGTGCAGAAAATCATCAAGAAGATTGTGCATCATGACCAGGAGGGGTTCTTTCCAGGAATGAAGGGATGGTTTAGTATGTACGAATCAATGAATGTAATACACTACATCAACAGAGCCAAAAACAAAAACCACATGGTCATCTCAATAGATGCAGAGGGAACTTTTGACAAAGTCCAACACATGTTCGTGATAAAAACCCTTCAGAAACTCGGAATACATGGTGTCAACCTCAACCTTATGAGGGATGTCTATGACAAACCAATAGCCAGCATTATACTACATGGACAAAAGCTGAAAGCTTTCACTTTGTGATCAGGAATGGGACAAGGATGTGCACTGTCACCACTCCTTTTCAATATAGATCTGGAAACACTGGCCAGGGCAATCAGACAAGAGAGAGAAATAAAAGGAGTAAAGATGGGAAAGGAAGAAGTTAAATTATCACTGTTTGAGGATGACATGATACTCTGTATAGAAGACCCAAAAATCTCCATTAAAAGACTATGAGAGGTAATGAACGGGTTCAGTGGTATGGCTAGATGCAGGATCAGTGCTCAGGAATTGGTGGCATTCCTGTACACAAAATGAAAAACTCACCAAGAGAGAAATTATGGAAAAATCGCCCTTTACGGTAACATCTAAAAAATTGAAATGCTTGGGAATCAACCTAATTAAAAATGTAAAAGACCTATATGCTGAAAATTATACTACACCAAGAAAGGAGATTGAAGAGGATATTAGAGGATAGAGGGATATTCCTTGCTCTTGGCTGGGAGGGGCCAGCATTGTGAGGATGGTCATACCCCCCAAACTGTTGTACAGATTAACACAGTCCCAATCAAGATGCCATTGACGTGCCTCGTGGATCTAGAGAAAACTCTCGTACAATTCACTTGGAAACAGAGGAAGCCTGAAGTGGCAGGGGTGGTTCTGGGCAGCAGGGGCAGGGCAGGAGGCATCTCCATTCCTGACTTGAATCTATACTATAAGGCCACAGTGATGAAATCAGCATGGTACTGGCAAAGAAATAGACCTGCGAATCAATGGAATGGATTGGAAGATTCAAGCACAACTACAGGGATACTCAGCCACCTGATATTTGACAAAGGGCCTAGGTATGTCCACTGGGAGAAGGATAGCCTCTTTGGTAGACGGTGTTGGACAAATTGGCTCTCCACATGCTAAGGACTAAAACTAGATCCATGCATATCACCATGCACAAAACTAAAGTCTAAATGGATCAAAGACCTAAATATTAGAGCAGAAGCACTAAATCTACTGGAAGATGGGGTGGGTGGAAGTCTTGGAGACATAGGGGTAGACAGAGAACTTATGAACAAAATGCAAACTGCACAGGAAACACTTCAAAGAATCAACTATTGGGATCTCATATTATCGAAAAGTTTCTGCACTTCAAAGGAAATCACCGACAGAGTGAAAAGAAAACCCACAGAGTGGGAAAGAATTTTAGCCAGCAACCACTCAGACAAAGGACTTATATCCAGAACATATAAAGAATTGGAAAATATCGGGCTCCCCAAATTTGGAGACCCTCTCCAGAGATGGGCATCTGAGATGAACACACAGTTCTCAGGAAAGATATACAGATGGCAAATGCATGCATGAAGAAATGTTCACCATCACTGGTCATTCAAGAAATGCAGATTGGAGCAACACTGGGATTTCACCTCACTCTGGGAAGAATAGCTGCCATGAAGAAATCAACTGATAACAATTGTTGGCGAGGCTGTGGGGAAAGGGGAACACTGCTCCACTGTTGGTGGGAGTGTAGACTGGAGCAGCCACTATGGAAATCCATATGGACAATTCTCAGAAGACTAGGATTGGAAGTTCCATTCAATCCAGCTGTTCCCCTCCTGGGCATTTTCCCAGAACTGACAGGTTCATATCACAGTCGTGTATGTGCACCCATGTTCATAGCAGCACAATTTGTGGTGGCTAGGTCTTGGAGGTAACCAAGATGCCCATCGACTGCAGAGTGGATGAAAAAGATGTGGTTTTTTTGAACAATAGAATATTACTCAGCTATAAAAAGATGATCTTGAGGCCTTCGTGGGTGGGTGGAAACCACTTGAGACTATCCTCATTAGTGAAATAAATAAGAATCATATTTATAAATATCACATTGTGTCTCTAGAGTAAAAAGTGATAAGAACTATAAGAATAATAAAACCCAAAATATGTAATTGACATTGTAAAAAAGAGAGGAAAAGGGCTCTAAGGGATATAACTGCATGTATGTTTGAGTGTGTAAAATAGATGACCATATTGCTGAATATTTGTTGGATCTTTGAGCAGAACTGTTTGCAATCTCACTGTTTGAATGTCTACTATGTATCCTTTAAATTTGTAACTTGAACAACTACATCCAAGATGACAATATGTAATTTATCAACTAGTGATTTCTTAGTGTTTTTTTCTCTTTTTTCTTTTTTTCTTTTAGAATTCTGTATTGTTGCTACCCTTTTTTCTTTTCCTTTTTTTCTCTTTAAATAACATTTATAAAAAATGCATAATTGCTATTGTAAAAAAGAAAGGAAATGTGAAGTTCTATAAAAGATATAACTGCATGAATATTTAAGTGTGTAGGATTGATAATCATACTTCTAAGTTCTTGTTGGATCGTTGATCAGATCTGGTTACAGTCTCACTGCTTGAATGTCCACTTTGTATGATCTAATTTTGTAAGTTGAACAACTATTTCTAAAAGGACAGTATGTAATTTATCAACCAGTGATCTCTTACTGTTTATCCTTTTTTTGAAATTCTGTAATATTTCTACCTTTTTTCTGTATTTTTCTCTTTAACTAAAAAAATTTTTTAAAAAAGGAAAATTAATTGAGCCACTATGGAAATCAATATGGATGATCTTCAAAAACGTCTAAGGCTAGATAGAACTCTCCTGTGACGCAGCTGTATCACTCTGGGGTATCGAGCCAAAGAAATTAAAGTAAGCATGCTACGTGCATATCTGCATACCCGTATTCACTGGAGTTCAGTTCACAACCCCTGGTAAGATTTTGACTTGATAGACAAAGAAAGGAAAAAAGGAAGCCTTTATTACAGGCACGGGAGAGCTGTAGAAGAGACTCAAGCATCTTCTGGTGAGAACAAAGAAGTGGAAGTACTTTTATCAAGTCTGGCTGGGGGAAGAGTTTGAGAGATGGGCAAAATGACATATTAATCGCTGATTTGAAGGAGCATCTGCCTGTGTAAAAGAGGAAACAGATTTACTGGGGGCTGGGGCTGGAGTGCCTGGAGGGACATGGAGTGTTGCTATTGGAGAGGGCTCGACACACACACACACACACACACACACACACACACACAAGGAACTGGAGGTTTATTTCTGGAACTAGAAGGAGAATAGAGAAGTTGCTCTTGGAGAGATCAGTTGCTTCTCTGGCCCAGTTCCAAGCTGGGCGGATGTCATGCTAGAGATTGCTTAAGCCCCAGTCTGGCAGAATCTGTCAACCCGAGTTATGGCACCAGTGTACCATTCCTCAGTGAATTAAGAAAACATGGGTAGAAATACAGTAGAATATTATTTTGGCATAAATAATAACAAAATCATATCATTTGCTGGAAATATTTGAAACTCAACATTATGTTAGCATAATGAGCCAGACATGGAAAGATGGGTCACTTTTTTTTCTTTGTGTATGTGGAATCTAGAAACACACTAACTAACTAGCTAACTAACAAGAGATGATGTGAAATTAGAAAGTAGACTAGTAGGGAAAGGCAGAGGTAAGGGGAAAACAGTAAGAGAGATAATAAAAGTGGGTGAAGTGTGATATAATGAAAGTCTATTAAATGCCTGTATGAAAAGGTCATGATGAAACTGATTATTTTGTACAATTCACACATGCTTATAAAAGAGATGACACATGCAAGCACAAACAAAAATAAATACAAATTAGTACATATCTAAATAGTTGGTAGAGAAAATAAATGAATTAAGCACATGAACAGGTATATATTTTAATCCTGAATGGATAAAAATGATTGCAATGGCATTAGCACTGGGAAAAATATTTACATCATGACAATTAATTTGACCTCTTATTCTATTCATCTTTATGCTTAGTGCTGGGATAATAACTGTAAATAATGATCCCACTTTCACAGCACTAACAAGGGAGCAATACTGGATAGTAAGACGTTTTCTATCATTGACAACATTCCAGTCATTCGTCTGACTGAAGTACCTACCATCTCCACTTTGTTTAATCCTGAAAAATATTGAAGCCAAGGAGAAAGAGAGAGAGAGACAAAGACAGAGAGAGAGAGAGAGAGACAAAGACAAATAGAAGAGAAGAGACAGGGACAGAGACAGAGATAGAGAAACAATAATAACAAAAAACTAAAGTACCCTTTTTGTATCCTGATTAGTCACAGTGAACAGCTTAATGGTTTTGGAATGGAGAAGGGAACAGAGGAAGTCAAGATTCATACTCGAACACTGGCTTTGTTTTTCTAACACAGGAGGCACCATATGCTTTTGGCGTAATAAGGAGTGATCCAGACTTATAAAACCCTGAATCAGATATTACAACAAACAGAATAGGTTATTTTTTGAGCCATAAAATGTGTTATGTATTAAGTATGGATTGAGTGTGAACTTTGGGCTCAATTATGAAGGAAAAATGGTGTCAATAGAAGCAGATTTCAGATACTTTTGAGGCATGGTAAGAAATTTGGGATCTAGCTTAAGGACAAATGACATTTGTTTTTTTGCTTTTGTTTGTTTTTACAAGTTCTAAATGGGGAAATAACAAATAGATTCAGAGCTTTGGTAAGGAAAATGAGAGGCTTCTTGTAGACACACCGATGTTAAGATGGTGGTGGTCCATTTAGGGAGAAGTCTATCAGAACTTTAGAAACAGAATGGATTTTCCAAATACTTTCTCTGTGCTTCAGGTGGCCCATTCCAACTTTTGAAGAGGGTGGTGTGGCCAGCAGCAAGCTGATCCTCAGGCAGTGCTCCATTCTTGCCAACACACTGCTTACTATGATGGGCAAGCAATGGGAAGCAAACCAACCAAATGCAATTTCCCGCTAAACAAATTAGGAGTGCAGTAGACATTTTTATGAAGTTTTCATATAATGGAAACCTGATGGAATGGCTTTGTCAGTGAGTGGACAGACATCTTGTCAGGTGGAAATAAAAGGTGGAGTGCACAAAGGAGAGGTGTAGACTTTTGCTGGAATCAATAAATCAACTCGATCTGATCTTCACTGGAGCCAGCGAAGTACCGAGAAGGTTTCCATTTATATAGGACCTAATTGTTATTTTCTATACTGAACCTCGTTTGAATTGTTTTCCTGTGACTTACTCCTAATGTGCCGGCAGATATAGGAGTCATCCTTGTATTGTTATAATTAGCAGCCAGATGCTTTGCAAAAAAAGGGAAGTGTAACACATTCCATAAGCCCATCAATACAATTTTGAAAAAACAAAGATTTCTTAGCAGTCTTACTATATGATGATGAACTTCAAATTGCAAAATATATATAATATTATGATTTATAAGAAAGCTAAAATAGTAATATTTTATTTTTAGAAAGAGAAAATATTCTTTAAAAAATATTAAATATGTGGAGAATTAGTAAACAAACAATATGAGGATTTGGAAGGGAGAATTTTTGATAATAAAACATTTGAGCATATGTGTAATCAATACAAAACAACTCATTGAACAGAGAGTGTGTGAATAAGTCATACAAAGCAATTAAAAACAAATTCCAAACTCAGATGCACAGTTTGAGTTTAAAGAGAAATATGGTACACATCTATTACAATAGATGTCATAGAATATTGTCATAGAATATACTAAATTATTTATCCAATAGCTTTTTACTATTGCCAAATTACAAATATCCAGATAGAAGTTCAAAGCATATTTGTTTTATGTATGGAAACCAATAATGCTCAGACATGTGCTGATCAGCTATACCTCATCCAAACTACATTTAATACTTTTAAGTGTTTTTAAGCAATAGTTGCAATTAGAACCCTTCTGCAAAGTAAAATTTATCTTCCTAAAATATAACATCATCACAGCTTTTATAAAATTGATAAATGTGCTCATTATGTTTTTTCATAATTAATCTGAATAATTTATTTGAAAATTAGAGTAAAAGAATTCAACTATATAAAGGTAGTTTTGTTTTCTTATATCTTTATGTGTGTATACATATATATATATATACATATATATTTTCATGAAAATAAGGTTATTTAGTTAAAATTATTTTTAAAGGAAATTACAAAGCCTGTTTCCAAAAAATTTCTTTTTTTCCTCTCACTTTCTCCCTAACGGATTCAGTGTTTGATTCTCTCTTTCGCTTTAACTTAAGCTTACTATACTTTGCTATTTTGGTGTTTAATGGCATTCATCAGTGCTTTTAGATTACACTCGTTACAACTATCCAGATTGCTCGTTTGTTCATACCCACCTGGTCAGATTATTACAATGACATTTCTGTGACATAGACTCTAGAGCATCTGTTTTTCTCATATCTATGTCATTATTATAGTATGCACAATTAAAAACAGTCTAGATTTTGGTTCAAATTTTAAATTGTGATGAAATGTGGTAATCTTAAGTAAATTAATTCTTAATATGACAAAAGTAGCTATACTCTTTTTCAGACTTTAAAATCATACAGTTTATAGGCCATATCAGGGTTGGTAGTTAATTTAGTACCAGTATATACAAACAATATTTCCTGAAGGGAGGGTAATAACCTTATTGAACAAAATAAAACCATAAGAATTATAACTGAAGTTGAATAAAAGAACGTGCACTTGATCATAATTATTATCCATTTACTCCTATTTGATTCATTTGTTTATTATAACTTTTCTCCTATTTCTGCTGATTTTTTCTTTATTTGATACTACCTCTATAGCTTCCACAAATGCAATGTTTATGAGACATTAACACAGAGAATCATCAGCAACCTGCTCCTACAGAGAACATGAATTTTAAAATGTTTGTTAAGTATGGTATAAAATCTTATTCTTAGGTGTTAAATCAATTTGAGGTTATTGTAAAGTATCTCCCTAGACATATGTAAAAAAATCCTGTTTAAGAAAATTAGATAGCAAATAATAACCATTTTTCTTATAAAACTCTTATAGTTTCCTCTTACAAATTTCTAACATGCTAATAAGTTAATTAACACAAATATGGCAATTGCATATTTTCAATTTTCGTATTTTTACTCAATAAGTTATTGTCAATGTTATCAAAGTTAAGTGCATAATTATTAAGTATGTTTCAGTCTACTCTTATTATATTAATGACCAATGTTTTACACAAATTTCAAACAATTACCTAAACAAATAAATGTGATATTTGAAATAAATAATAATTTGTAGATTATTATTTAAGTCAGGATTTTAAAAAGCATGGCTCATTATTAAAACATTTTTAAAGATCTGTCTAAATCTAAACATATGAAAATTTATGTTTCTTTATATATTTAACCAAATATAGTTTAAATCATTTTTCACATGCAAAGATGTTTGAGTAATTTTCTAAATATCAAATATATATAGATATATCTATATGGTAAATTCCTCATCCAACTAAATCAATTTTGCAATTGCATATGAAGAAAAAGAAAGACATATAAAAAGTCTAAAAATAAGAATAACTTTTCTAAACATAACAAAAATGTATATGAAAGTACCAATTTATTCTTATTTTAGCATTTATAAATATGTTGTAAACACTCTTTCTAATGAAGATTTTATAGTTATGTTAAAATGTAAAATTTCATAGAATCACTGGAAGTCTAAAACTTCTGCTTGAAAATTTGTATGTCAAAGATCCGAACTTCATTCTGTTGCTGCTAAGCATTGTTAAGGGAGCTTGCAAAGAGCAAGGCTGAGAAAACTAAGGGCATTAGTTTTGCTAAACTAGAAACACTTTACAAATTCTTTGATTTTAATTGCTTTTTAACTAGGGAAGAATCCATTTCATAAAAGGTAGTTTCCATGATGCATTATTGTAATTATTCAAATAATATATGTATATAATAATAAAACATTTTCCTTTATTAAAGATTTTTGATGTATATCATAGCATTTTCTACACAATTAATGATTTTTCCCATTGATCGTAATTTTTCTAACTGGTGTAAAACAGCGCAAGAATAAATGGCTATTTGTGTAAAGTATAAATATATTAATGTTAAGTACTCAATAGTCATAGAATAAACCACTACCTGTGTTGCATTTTAAATGATAAAAGTTATATTATAGTTAACAGTTTCATTCTAAATTATGATTCATTAGTGCAGATACACATATGTGATCGTCCTGAGGTTTGAACCAGGGCTGCACACAGAAATGCATCGTCAGCCCTTTTTCCTTTTGCTTTTGCAGCAGGTCTTAGGAAGGCACTAAGCTGCCCTGAGCGGCCTTGAGCTTGTGACACCCCTGCCTCGCCCTTCTAGAATACAGGCATCAGAGAGTGCATCACGCTGCTCTGCTCCTCACTAATTCTTGTGAAAGTTGATTAATGTAGGTGCACACATCGTATATGGAGGCCAGAATGCATTTTAAATTGCAAGAACTTTGAGACTGCATTTTACTTTTCAGGGTACATTTTCATAGTAATACAGATGCTTTCATTTGGACTATCATCCTAAAATATGATTTTACACATATTGTTGTATAACCTATATAATACGCACACACACACACACACACACATATATATATATATATATATATATATATATATATATATATATATTTACAAACTAATACCCATTGTGCAGTATCACTACTCTGAACAAAGAACGTATAATCTGTTTGGTTAAACAAAATATACTTTCATAATATAAATGGTAAAAAGTTACTTAATGATATATTGCTAAAAGAACTGTGAAAAGTGGAAATCAGTACTACAGTTTTTAATACTTTGGACTAAGACAAAATTTGGCTTGAATATTACTTGCCACTTTTGCTAGAACACTATAGAAAATTCTTTTGATAAGCTTCAGTTTTCCTATAGGTATTAGATGAGTACAGTTGTCCCTGGGTTCTTGTCACCTGATGCGCTGTTCACAAACAAAAACAAAATTTTTCCAATGCTCCTGTTTGTGAACCAAATTGTTCACCAACAAAAATGTTCATGCACTGAGGTATCACCATAGTCAGTGGAGGTAATCTATAGATTTGTTATGAAGATTGAATATAACAAAGACTATAAATTGTTGGTGTCTGTTCCATAACATGGTAGCAAGCAGCATTAGTGTTGTCATCTCAGTTTTCTAGAATATAACTTACAGAAAAGTCTGAGTATGTACCATTCTGTGACCCATAATAACTGAAGAAGAAATTTGAATTTGCATCGAAAGATGGAAACTCTGGGTAAGAAGTGACTGGACATTGATGATTTATGATGTTGATATGTTTGTATGTTTATGATATGGTGATCTTGTAAGGATTTTTACTTTCTTTCTTGAAACCATTTTAAAGATACAGTAGAAAAATGGGGTGAACTTTGTGAGTCTACAACATAACTGGCTTGATATTTACATGTTCTTGCAAGATAAAAAAAGAAGGCTTTGTTTCTGAAATCGGGAATTTAGGGACATGAAATGGAAAACTGTTTCTAAACACTCAAAGAATTACTGCATATTAGTGATAGGAAAACATAAATCATGTTTACAGTTTAAAGAAAAGAAGGTAGAGGTAAAAGAAAAAGAGCCTTGTGTAGAGGAAAGTACATCACATTTCAGTGTAAGATAGCAGAATATAAAAGCTCTGAGTCACACATAGCTGCAAAAAATGGAAAAGGAGATATCAGTGAGATTAGTGCTAAACACTTTCAACCCCAATGGCAGACTCTTCTGAATCCAAAAGTGTTCATGTGCGTGTGAGAGAGACACATACAGAGACACAGAGAGAGAATGATATACAGAAAGAGAGAAGGGATTTCTACTTTAATTTTTGCTTGTGTAAAAAATATCTTTGAGTATTAGTAATTTCCTATAGTTCAAACTAAAATCAGTGTTTCATTCTTGTTAATTCCTGTGATTGTCGTCTTCAATTTTATGACAAATTCTTGAGATTAAAAACTTATGAAGATAAAAGATATATTTTTGGCTCACAAATTTGGGGGTTTTGAGCCAACATCACTTGGCCCTGTTTCTTTTAGACCTCCAGGTGAGGAGCACATGGTCATGAGAAACTATTCACTTCAAGAGACAGGAACACCAAAAAGGAGAGGAGGAGACCGAGTCTCATGACCCCTCAGAGGGTACACTCTATGACTCATTGACCTCAACGACATAAGACCCACCTCTAGGGAGATTCCATCCTCTCACTATGGAGCCACACAGGTGGGAGCCAAGCATTTAAGACATAGACCTGTGGGGTGCATTCCCAGATGGAGCCATAGCAGAACTCAAGTGAAACTGATGGGCATTTTGGTTTTTATGAGCCAGGGGAGGGAAAGTGTCAAGAAATACCCATAAGAAATCATGATTCTTTTAGAACGATGACATAAAAAGATGGTCATGGGGTAAAGAGTATATGTAGTTCAACTGCAAAACCAAACAAGTTCAATTCGAATATGAACTTAGACTAGATCAAGAAATGTGCTAGCAGAATAATGTACATATTTGTGTGTGGTTGTGATGGTATATTGCAAATGATATGTACAGAGAAAGTAAATTTCAATATTCAAAAGAGTTTATAATGAAATGCATTATAAATGACATATTGTGCTTTGTAAAAATATTAAAAGGTATATTTTCAATAGAAGTGCAGAGAAAAGAATATCTATAAGCACAAAACACCATATATGTATATTTCCTCTTTCAGTTCTTTGTGGTCCTATGGTTCTGTTGACCTATAAATTATATAGTACTACTTTTCCATCAAAGTAGTGAGCACCTCACACTGCCCAGTGATTTAGAGGTCTTGTAAGAATTTGTAATCTGGGTGTGGTAGCACATGCCTGTAATCCCATCACTCAAGAGGCTGAGGCAGGAGAATCTCCCTGAGTTCAAGACGAGCCTGGGCTACATAAGCAAATTCAAGGCCAGCCTGCACTACATAGAAAGATCCTGCCCCCCTCCAAAAGAAATTGTATACACTCTTGATCAGAAATTATTGTATTTTTTGTCAGATAATGTAAACCTGGAGATAAAATGACCAGTTTAGTTATCAAGTGGAGGAACAGTTCTTTAAAAATTGACCCACTGAGAATAGATTAGAGAGGAAGAGAAAAAAAGCAACCAGGATCAGGCATGTATAAAAGGGCCTTGATGTCTTGGTTTTGTTGCTAACAGGAAACATCTTATTTTCCTTGCTTGAACTGGAATATTTAAGGGTTTGAAAATAATATGATTTTACTGAAGAGGTTACATTCAAGCTGCACTTTTGAGAATAAGCAAGTTTTCAGAATAGAATAAAGTTATTGTATACTGAAATAATATCTTCCTCATAGAATTGTAGCAAATATAGAAGGTCGTGTGGTAGACAGGGGTAGCAAGCTACAAATAGTAGAAAATATCAAAGGTTTTTAAGAAAAGAAGATGTATTGTCCACTAGAAGAAATTGTCTATGTGTATATTCTACCTTGAGACTGATGAGTAGACAACATCTAGAGAAAGAGAAAAAATACCTAAAATATTAGGCAAAGTACTCATTGATTTACAAAGTTAGTTTGTTATTTTTAAATTAACTTTGTTGAGGTCATTAAAACCTATTTATGTGAATAGTAAAGTGTTTTTATTTTCACAACAATGTTCGGTTGATGTCTCATGTCACCTAGCGTCACAGATAAGCCACAACTTGAAAAACTAACTCATACTACCACATCTACCCACAGGACTCTCAGCTTTTTGCACTATCTTCTTTGGTCTTTGAAATCCACAAAGGATTATCCTGTGATATTAGTTTTCTTTAAATCCCAGAACTGGTTTTTCTGCATTTGTGTCAGAGCTGACATTTGTGGTGGTGAATTCCCTCCCCATACTTGGGTGCATAGAAACTGATTTCTTAGGTGACCACGGAGAGCAGATTGTCCTGTCTGAAATCCAGTAACATGGATTAGCTGTTACTCAGTTATATGAAAAGCAGCATCCAAGAACTAGATAAAGAAAATGAAGTGAAAATTATTCTCATTAAAAATGAGCTTACTGGAAACAAGGACAGAACCTAGATTTTTCAGAGCTGAAATGTATTAATGACAATTTCTGTCCATATTCCCTAAACTCTATCATAATTACTCACGGAGGTTGGGTTTCTGTCTGAAATGCAGTCAAGACCCTGTGTCAAGAGTCACAAAAGGGATCATGAGATGAGGGACTTGCTGGAACGATTCACTCCAAGGACAAAGCCAATGATTGAATTTATGGTCAACATTTATTAGAGTGAAAACATACAAAGTAAAATAAACAAGGAAAAAAGGTGAACAGACTCCAGAGGAAATGAAACATAAGCTTCCAAATTTCATCTCCTGTGGAGTCACAGGAGACAGGTTTAATATTTACCCAGCAATTGTTACAATGTTTGAAGTGCTTATCAGGGAAAACCATTAAGACTTTTTCCTGGGAACTAGCTGATCATGTATAAAAATTACAGACTCTCAAAGCATAAACATTTTGGCATAATTATACACTCATAATTTATGGGAAGTTATACATCACTGTAGGGAGATGATTACCAGCCAAGTTCCCAGTGAAGGTCCAAGTTAGCAAACAGGCCGTCTATGAATAGCATTCTCATGAGTCCTATGCTAGGTTTGCGCACTGAACTCTTATGCTTCTCTGGTGAAAGATACTGAAAATGTAGCAAAGTGTTAACATAAGGAATCAGAAATAATGAGTACTATGTCCTTGAGTGCTATCATCCTTCGTAAGCTTTGGTGTAAACATTAAAGTGATAATTGCTAATCTTCACAATACATAATTAAATACAAGCTACAACACAACACAGATTTTAGACATGCATTGTTAGGTTTACCCTGGGTAAGCAGAAGGCTAAAGTTGAACTTTTGCTGCAATGGTGAATACTCTTGGGTGCACTTAGGAATTGTTAAGGACATTTTTAAAGGTTCCTGATACCTGAATTTATCTCTAGTTATGGGACCAAAATGTCAGAATGTTTTAAAATTTCCCAATTAATTATATCAGGCAGCTACCAATAACTATGATTGTAAAGAAATTAAGCATATAATCTCAAGTTGCATCCATGTATAAAAGTCTCAAGTTTATCTTTCTTTATGGCTAAGTAGTATTCCATTAGTTTTTAAAAAACCCACATCTTTTTCATCCATTCTCTAGTTGATGGTATTTGGGTTGTTTCCAAGATTTAGCTATTATAAATTACGCTACTATAAGCATGGGTCATAGAAGTGAAATAAATCAGACTCACACATGTAAATATTGTATTTCACTAGTTTGAGAATGTGAAAAAGTAAACAAAATACAAAATGTACAGTAGATATTGTGAATAGGAAAAAAAGCTGTTCAAAAAAAAAGAAAAAGAAAAACTGTTCTAGGAGAAAGGGAAAAGGAAGGGAAAAAGAAAATATATATATATATATATATATATATATATATATATATATAAAACAAGACAGTTAAGATAGTTATACATTCATTTTTCTTGATTTGTGATAGTCATTTTTTAGATAACATTTCATGTCTATATCTTGTACTCTGATCAAAAATGTGAATACAGCAGTGCACAATGTATTGATTATTGTTACTCTCCTACTAGCCTTTTTGAAACTATGTTTGTTATTTTTACTTTTCTGTCTAAAATAAAAAAGAAATAATAAACAATAAAAAATAAATTGAGTCTATATTAACAACTGGAGATCGGTTAGCAAAATCGCTGAGATTAGTGCGAGGCTAAAAATCACTTGATTAGAATCTCTCTCTACTCCAGAAAAAATTGCTGAAGAATTCACATAGAAGACATTGCTGCAAAGATTCAAAGTTTCCTAAAGAATTCTTTTTTTTATTTTAGTGTAACACAAGCAGATACTAATAAATAAAACATAAAAAACATTCTTCTATGCAAAACAGAACAGAACTTTGTAGCAAAACAGTAAATCAGGCAAGATGTCACATGCCTGTAACCCCAGCACTCGGGAGGCTGAAGCAGGAGGATTACTGATGGTCCAAGGCTAGCCTGGGCTACATAATAAATTTTAAGCTAGCCTGAACTAAAAAAAGGAAACGATGACAGAATAACAGTGATTGGTATTCTGGGTATCATGATCTTAAAACAATGGCAAAACGTTACTCAGACTATAGTCATAAACAAAAGAAAGAAAAAGAAAATAAAAGGAAAAAAACCTGTTAATCAACTAAAAGAAACTAGTACTAGTGGGGCCAGAAATATAGGTCCGCAACATCAGTGCCTGTCTGGTAAGCATAAGGTCCTGAGTTCAATTCTGAGCACAAAAAAAAGAGAAGAGAAGAGAAGAGAAGAGAAGAGGAGAGGAGAGGAGAGGAGAGGAGAGGAGAGGAGAGGAGAAAAGGAAAAAAGAAAAGAAACTAGTAGTGTCTATGAAATAAATTTTCATGTGTCTTAAATTTTTTTGGTATTTTTTTGTTGTTGTTCTTGTGGTTTTCTGAGACAGGGTCTCACTACATAGTCTATCTAGTCCCAGAACTCATGGTGATCCTCCTGTCTCAGCCACCCAAGGACTGCTAGGATTACAGATATATGTCACCATGCTCCAACTCTTAAAGTATTTTTAAAACAATGGAATAATTTGGGGAATTATTTGAATGTCACCCTACTTGTGTATCTATCTTATCTCTCTTTCTCTGTATCTCTTTCTCTCTCTCTCATATATATACTCATATAAGAGAAAGCATGCAGTATTTAAACTTGTGTTTTTTACTTACTTAACATGTTCTCAAGTTGTATCCATTTGCCTGTGAATACAGTAGCACTACATTCTGATTAAATACCTCATTTTCTCCACCCATCCATTTGTTGATGGATATGTGTTGTTTCCAAGATGTAGCTATTGTAAATTGCATTGCTATAGACATGGGTACACATTTATCCCTATAATATAATGACTTCAGTGTTTTTGAACAGATACCTAGAAGGGGATAGCTAAGTGAAATGATGTTTGTTTTTTTAATTTTGTTGAGGAATCCCCATGCTTATTTCCACAGTGGTCTACATTCCCACAAACAATACAGAAATACTGTCCTTCTTCCCCACATCCTTGCCAACATTTGTTATTATTTGATTTTTTGATGATGACTATTCTTTACATGCTAAGGTGATGTCTCATCGTACTTTTAATTTGCATTTCTCTAATGAACATTTTTTTCATGTATTTGCTGGCCATTTGCCCGGTTACTGTGAAGTATCTTTTCATTCCAAATGGCCATTGTTTGATTGGGTTGCTTATTTTTCAGGGGTTTTTCTTAGTTCTTTGTGTAATCTAAACGTTTTTGTGTTCTGTAGGTTGTCTCTTCACTCTGTTGGTTGTTTCCTTTGCTGTACAGATTTTTAATTTCATATGATCCCATTTGTTGGTTCTTGATATTATTCCTTATCTCACTGGGGTTCTGCTTAAAAACTCATTACCCACCCCTGTATCTTCAGGAGTTGGACTGAGATTAAGTGTTTCTGTTAAATATTTAGATCTTTGATTCATTTTGATTATGCTAGTAACCATGATATTTTAATCAAAGTAGTTCTGTGGTGTAACTTCATATTTGAGATCAGATGACTCTTGTTTTGCTTGTATTACCCAGAATTTTGTTGTTGTTGTTGTTGATATTTTGGATATCTTCCTGTTCCATAAGAATTTTAGGATTATTTTTCTCTAAATCTGAAAGAAAAGATGTGGTTTTATGATTGGGATTGCATCGAAACTGTATATTTTGGAAGAATTCTAAATCCTTTATTAAGAACTTAGCTGGAATTTCTGTCAGTTCTTTAGAAGTGCTGTCAGGCGATTCAATGAAGATATATTATAAGCAGTGAATTTGAACTGTAGAACTCAAATCTAAGGACAGCGAAACATTTTCAGCCAACAGACAAATCTGCAGTTGATGGACAATGTAAAATTTCTAACTCTACTACTCACCTTCTGTCGCCATTATACTTTAATGAATTTTATTACATTAGAAAATAATTATTAATGGTCTGCCTTGGTCAGGCATTCAGTTAAATATCTATGATACCGATACTTTAAAAAGTCAGCAGTTCCTGCTCTTAAGGTGCTTACGGTCTGATGGTCTCCCAAATTGAGTCACTGGTCTCCCTGTCAGGCACACTCTCATGGAGATACTACGTTTTTCTTTTGAAATCCTGTCTTACAATATGTGTTTGACTTTCCCTCAAAAAGGATATTATTTTCAATTAACATTTTACCCAGTCCTTCTCTAAAGTCAGTCACAACAAAGAATGGTCACGAGAGTCTCCATGGTCTCTGTCACCAGTTCTCAGAAGTGAAGTTCTAAATGCTCTTCTACAAATTCTAAATGCATTTGTGGCAAATTGAATAAAATAAATTGAATAAAAATCCACTAAATGTTGTGAATGATTACTCTGACTTTGATGATTTTTTTAATAAAATGAAAAGCTGTAAGGTTAGGGTTAATATTCATCCTACATAGATTCACTTTAATTTTGCTTATTTGTTTTTCTTTATTTCCTTTTGTCTTCAGTTACTGTTTAACTCTCCAAACCGGCTGACAGGAAGTAAAAGAAACATTCCACGCATCATCATTCTCTTTTCCCCTCAATCTTCATGATAACCATCAAACTACTTCAAAGAAGGAAGCAACTTTCCAAGCCAAGATCTTTAATTTTCCACATTTTGTACACCCAAATATGTAGAAAATGATTTTTAAATAGTGAAACTTCCAATAAATCAAGCCTGTTAAATATTTCCTTCAGGACAAACCACTTCCATTTTCCTGATTAATATCATTTTAGTATCCATCATTTCTTTAAGAAAATCAAATGTATAAGTATTTTAACAACTGCACACATGCTCTGTAGCTTCCCAATCACTGTTAATTACATTCTATAATCTATCTATCCCACTGACTCTGTTGTTTCTCTGCTCCTATCTCAAAATACCTGAGGGGTAATTTGTAAATAAAAGAGGTTTATTTAGTTTGTAATTTTGTAAGCACAAACACCACGCCACCAGCTCCTGCAAGGGGTCACTGCCTGTGTCACCTCACAGCAGACAGCATCAGGATGGGAGTGAATATAAGGTGCAAAGGTCACTGAGACGGGGATGGAAGCCCAGGATGTGGGGGACAGTCTGTCCACCCGCCTGCCTCTCCCTTGTCAAAGTTCCCACACCTCTCATCTTTTCACCTGGGAATCAAACCTCCAGCACAAGAACCGCTGGACAACTTTACCACACTCAAATCATAGCAATGCTTTCCTTTATTGTTTCTTAATTTCTATATTCCTTCTATCAGTAATAAATATAAAGCCTTAGCTCTAAGTATGGACTGAATCATCTTTATTCTAACCAGTCAGTATATTTCTATCTTAATTAGAAACAGTATGACTGTCACCATACTATGTTATATTATGTTGGTGAGACTGACAACGTATACCACCTAATTTGTTGCGTAAGAGTGAAGGAATTCTTTATTTTAATGTAAGTTAATATTAAGACCTAAGGAATTCTGCACAGAAGAATAAGCATTTTATCAGATTCTTTGCCAAATTGGAAGGGCAACATGTAAAAAACTGAAAAAAGACACTTAAATAAAGATGTTTGATTTACGTGCTGGGGATTAGCTCAGTGGTATAGTAAAGCCTGGGATGTGATGCTCAGCACAAGTAGTTTGTCATCTGTCAACTCAAGATAACAAAACTAAAATGTAAATATGTCCATGTATTGTTTCTCAGTAAAATGAGATGTCATTGATTTTATAAGGATATTTCATTCTCATGTCAGTCTCTGTGAGAGCCAACCAGACATCTACACCTCATACCTCACTTCATTTGCTGAGTTGCTGCATGTGAAAAAAAGAACAAACAGTATAAAGTGTTCCTCAAAGTATATTTACTGTCATAGTAGCTATGTTTCTGCTTTTTTCATGTGTGAATCCTAGATACTCTTTTCTTCTCTTCTTTAAGAAACATGCCTCTTCGTTGTTCAAAATCCAACAAGAAACTCAATTTCACTAAAAGAATTACATAGGTAGGTAGGTTTACATGTTTATACAAAAAAAAAATACAGAGAATTTGACTTTCCTAAAAATGTAAGCTACAAACGACTTGATCAAAGGGAATAATGTCACTTACTAGAATTGAAACTTCTTTACTAAAAAACTGATATAAATGCAAGTTGTGCTGCAGGTAGGTGAATTTGGTCAGTTACTATAACTCTCTTGTTTATTGATGCCATGTAATTAATATAATCACATTACCATAAGAAAAATGTCATGAAGCACATGAGAAAACATAACTATATATGCTTTAGTGACACTAGGTATCTGGTTAATTTGAGCACGTCTTAGGATTTGTCTGTTGCAAATGTCATAGTTTTGCTCTTCTGTTTGTCTTTAAACTAATCTATTAAATTAATTTATAGTTAAAATTTATATTATAAATTCTTTTATAGTTAATTAATATATGTCAATTAAATCAAGTCCCACAGTATTTTATTTGTTATTTTTATAATCATGTTTTCTGAGTTGGTATAAAAATATTTGGCATAACTTGCAGAATATATAAGCCATTACATTTCTAGTGAAGAAACAGTTTGTGCCATGTAAAGATAAGTAATTCAGGTGAAAAATACCAACTGAATGATACACAAAAAGATTTATAGCACAAAGCATTTAAAAGTAATTTTCAAACCACTGAAATTATGAAATGAAACAGATTCAAATATCATGACATAATACTTCATTAAATTGATATTCACCAAGTTTTTATTTTAAATATTTAAATAATTGAGGTTATTTTTTGCCCTTAAACATGAGAACAAATCATCATTTATGCAGTGAGTAAACTAGGAATCTAGAAAGAATTCTGTATACTGTATTTCTATATATTAAAAAAACTTTAAAAAGGTAAACAAATAGCATTTTTGGAATATCATTTCTGTTTCAAAATGTTTGTCCTGTTGTAAAAAGGAGATTTAGAATTCTACAGAAGCTATGCTAAAATAAATTCACTTGATAGTTTGATTTCTTTGCAGTCTCATTATGCAGTGTGGAAAGTATGTTTATGGTGTATTATTTTAAACCATTGAACTATACTTAAAAGCAATGAATGTTTATATAATTGAAAGGTTTCAATTTTAAAGAAGAAAATATCTTCTTAACATTAAGAGTGAATACAAGGTCATTCCATCTGACAGTTGTGGAAGATTCATTAATGCTAACATTCATTAAAAAGATCTGATTTTACCTAGCCAAGTATTTATTTTTTGATAACATGTCTATATTGCAAAATATAACCTTACTGACTCCTAGTTAATGTTTACCAAGAATTTTAAAGATGGAAAATACTGCAAAAAATCATCTCATTTGTCTTTGACTGTACTGAGAATTTAGCAAAATGGATTAAATCTCAGTTTGTAGATGACATTTCTTATTGTAGCCAACATTAATGTGGTTTTTTTCTGGTAAGTCTTGCATACTTCTCTATTAAGTGGCTGATTATGTGACATTTTTAAAATATTTTCAAAAGTAGCAACTATTTTTGCATCTCTTAAATTACCATTTGTTCTTGGAAAAACAGTGATAGCATCCTTTCCTGGTGGGCTTTTGGCTAGGAAAGGCATTTCTAATTGTTCCTGATGCAAGTTAATTGAATATTAAAATGTCTAAGAGGATGTATGACTTAATTTGTGTTTAAGTATTTTGCTTTTCTGAACTTGATTATTTTAACAAGTTTCTATATCACTGTTAAAATATAGGGGAATACTTGACCAAAATGACTAATACCAATTGTTACTATGTGTTTTCACTATTTTCAACAGATATAGAAGACTTCACTGCTTACCAGGTGATTTTGGATTATCCGATCTGATATATTACAGTTTGTTATTTGTACTACAAAGATAAACAGCTGCCTTTCCATTAAATCCTTTCCAATCTTTTCATCCATAATGAATTCTTCTATTGAATTCTCTGGTTTTCTACTTTTTAAAAGTTAATCTTTTTTTGCCTGTTCATTTGCTCATTTTTGTCTGTCTGGATGGCTTTCCATTTTGTAAGCTGTCCTTTGTTCTTTAACTATTTGCAAAGCTCCTGTTCTACCTCATGCAGTATGACTTCTGCTTTTTCTGTTTATAGTTCTTTTGTTTTTAATTTTTGAATTGTGACTATACCTAACTTCCACACTTCAACAAAGAAGAACAACTCACTCCATATTTTTCATCATAGTCACTAACAGCAATTCACAATTGTGATATTGTTTTTCTATTTAAAAAATTCAATTCTGGCCAGGCATGATAGCACATGTCTATAACCCCAGTACTTTGGAGGCTGAGGCAGGAGGATCATTTTGAGTTCCACACCAGCATGGGCTACAAAGTGAGTTCAAGGCCACCCTGAACTGCATAGTGAGATCTGACAAGAAAAAAATAATCTGTTCACTTTATTTGATTATTTAGATATTCTTTCCTCCAAAATCACATTTTTCTAGATGATACTTAAAAAACCAATGAAAAACATATTTAGTCATTCAATTTATGCTTCATTGGTCACCTTTCCTGGACCCAACACCAAGATATAAGAAGGGATCATATATAGTACACAAGCATGTCTCCCTGGCCCACCCAGACACACAGAGGAATGCGCTTTACTTATCTCCAAGTTGTTCCCTAATACAATGAGACTGACATATCAGGACTAAAAGTCACAATCCACTCTTATCAACTTCCACCTAAACAAACCTTCAACCACATTTAATCTTCAACAAAGACAGTAACAAATTTGTATTACCACCTAGTGTACAATGACTCTCTCACATACAACCGGAAGTGCAATATTCCCTTCCTCAAAATCTCAAGAGTTCCAGCATTTCTTACAAATTCAAGTCTCCTCTGACACTCAATGCAAACTTTTCTCTATGAACCTCTGTAAACTCCAAAACAAACTGCAGAATCTCAAAGTACCGTGGCACAGGGCAAATATTTCTGATCCACGTGGGAAGAACTGGAACAAATCCAAATTGAAATCTAGCAGGCAATCATTAACCTAGCAGGTTCCCCATCTGGCATCTGAGGCACATGGTGATGAGACACTCATTTGAAGAGCTTGCTTAACCCCATTCATAGGGCTTTGCCACAAGTGGCCCCTATGACTGGCTTTCCTCACCTCCTATATTTTTCTTCTGCAGATGTTCCCTGTTCCTGGGATCTCTGACTTCTAGGGGTCACTCCTTCACTTTTGGTTTCATTCCTACAGCTTCATTCACCTTGTCAGGGACTACATGCCATGTCTTTCAGATTTTTGAAATTTGGGTGGAACCTGTTTCACGGACCCTACAATTATTGCATTCTGTATACCATTGAAACCGCCATCATCTGGAAAATGTCAAGCTCTCCTACTGGTCCCTGAAGTAGCCAAGCTCTCTTGGATTATAGTGGCAGCAGACTCTGGGGACTGAATGGCAGAGCAGAAAGAAATGAATCCTGGAGATTCTTTTATCAAATGATAAGTTTACATGCTTGCAATATTGACACTGTGGTGGTAGGGTCTTGCTGATTTCTGAAATGCTCTCCAGGTATCTGTCTTATCACTATGTTGTTAATCTCTCCAGCGCCAAACATCTTTTGGATCCAAATTTACATGCAGTTTCTTCTAGGCCAAAATCTAAGTCTTCTTTCAAAAATTTCAGCTCTGCCTTTTCTCTCCAATTTTCACTGTAAGTCTGGTGAAGTAGCCAGCAATACCCATGACATATTCTGAATGGATTTGTCTTTAATTTTCTTGTGCCAGATTAATTCACCCACTGCTATTAATATCTCTTTGTCTCCTGCAAAGTCTCAGGACATAGGCAAAATACAAATTTTCTGGCTCACTGTTAGATACTGGGGCAACTGCTAAAAGGGTTTTTGTTCTTAAACATCTGGAGCGTGACTTTGGCTGTCCACTTCCTGAGGGCATTCTGGCCTTCTGAGTTCCTACCAGAGTCACCGGAGAGGCCCTCCTCAGAGCGTACTAACACTCTTCTAGCTCACATCTCCAAACCTGTCCAAACTTCTACAATACAATTCCAAAGGCTTCCAAACCACAGGGGCATGTAAAGTCATAGTAATGACTCCACTTCTTGGGTACAAATTTTCTGTATTATTCAGCTTTTCTGTAACCTGACATCACACAGGGCACCCAAAACTTAAGGGAAAAAAATGTTTAACTTGTTCATCTTTTCAATCTATGAGTGGCAGAAACAAATGGGAAGGACATGAAGAAGCAAAGCTGCCCAATTTACAGTGCCTTCGATACAGGGCAAAGGACCATTGCCAGAGAGGAACGGTTGAAAGAGCATTTTCAACCTGTAGAACCTGGGCCGCACCTTCGTCACTAACCCAGACAATTTAGGAGAATTCTTCTCTAATCTGCACTGTTTAATCTAATGACTTTGACATAACAGAATTAACATTCAAAACATGGGGCTGAGGATTTAGCTCAGCTGCATAAGCGCCTGCCTTGCAAGCACGTGGTCATGAGTTCGATCCCCGGTACCAATTAAAAAAAAAAAACTTGTAAAAGTCAAAACACCATGACATTCTTTAATCTCCTTTTAAATATATTGCTCCCTTGTCTTGAAAATGTCTATGTTTTTTCCACTCCTTAAGAAATGGCAACCTGATTCTGAGCCAGAGGAGTCAGGGCCATGTGCAGCTCCCATTGATCTGTTTTAACTCTCTTTAAAAGATTGTCTTTGCTTCTTGAATTAACATGTGAATTTCAAATTCTGCCTGTGTGTTAATGTCTCTTACCTCACTAAAAACTGTCAAGTATTTAACTGCATTGCTAATTTCGCTTTCATTCAATGCCTGAATTCAGTTCCTTATACAGTTTTTAAAGACCCAAATAATTAAAACTTTTCATTATATATTGTTTAATAAAAAATAATTTGTGAAAGTTTGGTTATAATTTAGAATTTTGGTTTATCATTTTGCAAATTTCAAAAATACTGCTATAGGATACTGTTCTTTTTTAAAACAAAAAAAGAATAAAATGATGACACAAAATAATAGGAGATTAACAGCAGTCAATATATTGCGTATTATTATCTTCAAAATAGTTGCTCAGATTTTAAGATATAGGCGTGAAAAAATGATCAATCAAACAATGAAAGCACAAACTGTTCTTTT
This sequence comes from Hydrochoerus hydrochaeris, assembly GCA_004027455.1. Classification (NCBI taxonomy): domain Eukaryota; kingdom Metazoa; phylum Chordata; class Mammalia; order Rodentia; family Hydrochaeridae; genus Hydrochoerus; species Hydrochoerus hydrochaeris. The sequence goes on along the minus strand of PVLA01002619.1, from coordinate 44,444 downwards.
TGATGAACTTACAGAGATAAGCAGTATAGTTATCTATCTCAGATAGATAGATAGATAGATAGATAGATAGATAGATAGATAGATAGATAGGTAGATAGATTATATATGCAACATATATATGACAAAAAATATTTTCTTTTTTTCTTATTCTGCTTTTCCCTAACTCAATTGTGCTTTCCTTTTGAGAAGTTTATCTCCCTTTGATTTGTGCATTTTGGATCTTATTTACTCTTCCAGTTTTTTATACTAGGGAGATAATAAGAAATTTACACACGAGTCTGATTTATTTTACTTACACTTGTGTCACAGTCTTACATGGAGGTCAGTAAAGCCCTTCAGGTGCATTGCTATTCTTCTACTTGGTTAAAAGCAGATGTGAGCTTAAGACTTCCTGAATTCAGTGGGAAAGATTAATATACAAATATTTCACATTTTGAGGTGATATTGGAAATTGCAAATTTTGATATGAATTTCTTTAAATTTCCAATTATCCGTTATCAAGATTCAGTGATTTGTTAGGTGAAATTTATAGGAATTATTTCTAAGAAAATGTACAATCATCTGAAGTAAAATTAACACAACAATGAATATAAGAATATACAGTTTTATTCACATTTATGTATCTTAGATGACAGTTCTACTTAAATTTATCTGCCTTCTTGAAATTAAATTCTAAGTTTTATAGGATTTTTGTATAAGTTGACAAGTCTATTACATTGAAACTCAAAGTATCTAAAATGGGTGAGACAGTTTTCAAAAGAATAAACTTGGAGGACTAATAATATAAAATTTTTATTTAATAAAAATCACAGTAATCATGACAGTGTGGTCATAGTACAAGCATAGACGTGTAAGCAGATGAAAATGTCCATAAAAGAATTCTGTGTATGTGGAGATATATATATGTATAGTATTATATATTCAATTTTCCATGAAGTGTCCAAGTTATTCCATTGTGGAAAACAATTTTTCCTCTGTTAGTTGCTGAAACATTTATGTGAGAGAAAAATCAATCAATCAACCAAAACCAACATAAAACCTACGAAAAATTACCTCGCTGTCTTGAAGCTGGAAATACACAATGCAATTTCTTTATGCTACTGAATAATTTAAAAACTTGAAATCAATTCTAATATTTTTGTCAAATGGACACATAGCAATCTTTATAAGTGTTTTTAATTCAATCTCATTTCTAATTTCTGGTATCACCAAATACTAACTTCATTTATATATTAATTATATATGTGGGCTCCCTTAAATTTGACAAATTGACTAATTTCTAATTGCTGATAGTAATGACATATAAAATATTTGTCAACATAGAAACTCAAGAATCACACTTTGTAAGTAATGCATTTTCTTTTGTTACACAGTACATTGAACAGACTGTTAATTCTGTAACATGAAGGCACATTGTTAAACAACAATAATAGTATCCTAAAGCTATTTAGAACCTTTAAGAAAATGAACAACATGGCATTTAATATATTATGTGTTTTAAGCACACCTTTAATATGATTTAGGAGTTTTCTCATACGAAGCCCATGTCAAGTGGATTTTGCTACATTGCTGCCAACTAAAGGTTACTCTACACATTCAGCTTAAGAACTTCAGAGCAAGCGTTACATTCCACATTTGTGGTTTTTAAGTGACTACTCAGTACTGTGATAAGTGCTTTGTTGTCATCAAAAATTTGAGAACTATATTAGGTTTCTGATTGCCAAAAGAGGATCAATGAACCATTTATAATTTATCTTTTTATGGATTTGAAAGAGCTTTATTTGATTTTTGAATATGCTGAACCATGTGAATAGAAGTTTCAGGAAAAATAACCAAATTCAGTAGAACATACCATATATTTTTTAAATGTCATACAATATATATTTAGTATCACATTTTAATTTTTAATCCATGACTGTAAAGCACATTCATCACATAAACATTAGATGGCAATACTGACGAAATATTAACCGTTTAAATATAACATTAATTTATGAATGTAATAAATATCCCATGATGTGAAAAATCATAATCAATACAAGCACAGAGCATCCAAGTCTATAAAGAAGACTGAGAATGCTTCTATGAAATCTGTGATTTTTCCTAATATTTGAAAGAATTCTTGCAAATTTTGTGTATATACTCACATATTTTATGTTTTATTTAATGCATATTCCTTCCTCTTTTCTGAAAAAAAAAACATGAAGGGCAAAATTTGTACACAAGATAAAAAAACATTGTTATTAATTATAAAAGTGTCCTATTTTAAATTTCAGAAATGATTAAATGACCATACTCAGTAACAAAGTATGCAAAAAATTCCTTGAGTAGGATTCAGCTCTCCTCAATGGCTTTAACTTAGATTACAATAGCGTCAGCACCAAAATTTAGTCCCAGAATGAGGAGTCTGGGCTTTCTCAGCAACAGGCGTCCCTTCCAAAATGTGACGTCATGCAGACATGGCTGACGCAGCTGCCTAAGCCGGCAGTGCAATTCTTATTCACTAACTAGCAGTAGTGGGCTTTGCAGATACGGTAATGATTAAGCCTTTTAAAGGTAATTTCTCTTCTCTTCCTGGTGTTTATCTTCCTCAAAATAAATGTTTTTCATCCAAAGAAGTCCCTAAGAAAGCCATTATGCCAGGTGCCAAATTAAAATGTGTAGATATTTGAATCATCCCCTCTCACATCACCACCCTAAAACTGTCCTTTCCCACATTGCTATTCCACGTTTCAGGGAATAAAGTCCTAGCACCATTCATGCAGCATTTTTTCCATGTTTAGCATTATCATATATGTAAATATAAACACTTCATTAGTTATGTTACTCAAATGTTTTTCAAGGTTAATCACTTGTTTGTGATTCTAACTTTATGCATAATTTTATTTTAACAAATGATGTCATAGGAATAAGGCTTAACTTTAAAACTTTAGATTATGTTGTTGTCATTCTAAATAGATTTTACAGGAAATTGACACTGTGGCTAAATTGAGTTTTCCCAGTTCGATTTTTATTACTGTAACCATTTTCTGTGGTATTTGTCCTATTTAGATAATCATTGAATCAACTTCTTAAAGTGGAGTAGGAACAGGAATTGCGTTCAAATAATTCACTGAATGTAAAGTGTGAAGAACTAAGAATACACAGTTAATAGTTTAATTTGATTTATCCCCTTCTAGAAACAAACTCTCCAACAGATGTTACATATCATTGTAAAATTACAAATTTAAATTAACCACTATAAATATGTATTGAGGGATTATGCTCTAGTATATATCATGTAGGTAAAGATTAGGTTGAGCAATATTAAATCTAATACTTTGTTATTCTAGGCGCGATCTAAATAAATATATGGATGGACATATAGATGTTGCTGTTTAGCGCTTAAAGTGCTCACAACCTGCCACAGAAATTTCAATTCTTCATTGTGCTTATTGTAATTTCAATTATCCTGTTAGTATTATTTTGTCTGGAAATTTTCCTGGGGAAATATTATTTGCAAAATAACTATTTTGTGTTGCAAACAAATCAGCTGGTATCTGAAAAACTAGCCTAAGCATTCCACCAAATTAGTGATTTTTTCTCTTAATTCTTATTACTGATAGAATTACACTTTGGATCAGAATATCTGTAGAAACTAATATATGGATTGCACTAAAATTTTAAGTAATTTAAAATTTATATTACTTTCCAGGTGATAAAATTACATACAAAACTGACACAATTAAGCTATTGGCTATGAAAACTTATTTAAGCAAAAAGTTGTAAGTAGAGAATTTATATTCTTATAATAAATATCTATTCATATTTTAATGTAGTCAACTAATGAAATTAAGCGCACAAATGAAAACTGATGAATAAAATAAGAGTTTTAAATATTTTTCAGCTTGTCATACTAATGAAATAATATGATCTTTACACATGTGTGTCTTATTTCTTTCACTAATGAATATGTTCTCAAGGTGCATCCGTTTACCTATAAAATTGTACAGTTTATCAAAACCATAGGTATATGTGTATGTATATGTATATAAAATAGTTAAGACAGCTATACTACTGATTTCTCTGAATTCACTGTAAAGAAAAATCTGTACTGTTACTGTCTAGACAATTGAAGGCAGATGTCTTGTGCTCTGGGTGAATGATTTGGGGATGACAATGTGCAATGTGTGTGTCACTGTTACCCTCTGATTGATGTGCTTTGAAATTTTATTGTAGTTTGTATTCTTCCTTTTTTCTCTCTTTTCTTGTTTGAATAAAATGGATTTTTTTTAAAAAATGAGTTTTTCTTTAGATAATACCTCAAACTAACATTTCACCTATATTATATACAATTGTATTAGTAGACACATTTTCCCTATATTCACCTTTTTTTCTAATTTCTGTGTGTTCCAGTAGAACTCAACTTAAACCAGTGCTCACCCGCCAGCTTAATTACTATTCCAGCAGTGTGATAGTACACAAGGGAACCACAAATAGTGGAATTACTTATAGGCTCCATTCTGGATTATACATTCTTTGAGTCCAAAACAGCTATGTGTAGTTTATGTAATTCAAACCTTTCAGAGCAAAGACAAGCAAGCTAAGGGTTACAGTGACTAATTACCTTATTATGCCAGTGCTGGAAGAAATATCACCACACCAATCTTCTCACTTTTTGTTTAGAAATTCATATATATTAAAGCTTTATACAGAGCTTTGATGCATGTGTAGCAGGATTGATTTTCTAGACTTTCCACTATCAAATGAAAACTCACTCAACACATATCCTCTCTACTTTGTTCTCTTCATCAAAATTTAAAATTCAATTCTTTGTTTTTGACTCCCAGGCTGGATAGTTAGCAGTTGATAGCCAATAGAATAAGGTAAAGAGACAACATTTTACTTCAGAAGTGGGCCAGAACAGGGCTTATAACTTATGCCATGCTTTCTGAAGAAATCTGGCTGTCAGGCCCTTCTGTCTCATGACATTCCCTTCCGCACATTGGAGAAGTAAATCCTCTAGACTCAGTCACACGTGCTGCATAGATTCAGGCCCTCAAAGCTCGGCTACGGGGAGCAGATAAAAGCTGCCACCACAGAGAATTTACTGAACTCATGTGTGACACAATCTGTACTATAACATATTTCTTGCCATTTTTCTATCACTAAAATTTTGAGTGATTATTTGTAGTAACAGTAACCAGAGTAAGGCTCTAAAGGAGACATACATTGAGTGTGAAATTTATTGGAAGACATAAAAGTCACAGATTGCAGGACACACATTTATATAAGGTAGCAACCGGCTGTGATGCTCTGAGTGACACAAACATTTCTTTTCTTATTCTACTTCTGGTATAAAAGGCTTATGGGAAAACAAGTGTATTTTACAACTGTTTATTTAAATGATCTTAATTTTCTCCTGGCTGCATCTAGCAAATCTATTTTGAGTGGACAATAGTCCCAAATGTGAATATTCTCTTTATTTTTAGACAGCTTCTTATTTACCAAGTTCTGTTTACCAAGTATTTGTGGGAATAGAAAAGAAGAACAATTAAACATTCAGTGAAGTTTTCTATTCACAGGAAAGACTTCTCATATGAGTGAGCTTTGTGTGGAGCATGAACCTGCACAGAGGCTCATTTTGAAGTAGCACTAATGATCACAACTGGAATCTATTCTCTTTCTTAGACTTGAGTATATGGTAAACTATGTTAACATGTATGTCAGGAACACACACACACACACACACACACACACACACACACACACATTGAACTCAAGTATTGCTTAACAGAGTCCACTGTTTAGCACCTGATCCAATCATAACCCAGGTGTCAGTTAGGACTACTCCTTCTAAGTGTCACCTGGAGAAACTATGCTTCTAAGTTCACTCAGATGCTGGCAAAATTCATCTTCATACGGTTGTAAGATGAATTCTGTTATCTTGTTGGCTGTCTGTCAACTCATTGCACCATATCTCAGACATTACTGGCAATTTCTTTCTACACGGCCATTTCACGGTGTGACAGTTTAACCCTTCCACACCAGAAAAGGGACTTCTGTCACTCTAATACAGAGTGATCCAAAACATATTGTTCGTGTGTATTTTAATTTTTTTTATTTTTTAGAGAAGACATCTTTATTAAGTTAAAAATCTGCATACCACATGATTAATGGACTTAAAATTTCATATTTTATAGAATCTAGCACACTGATAAAGTTGTACAACTACAACTGCAATCAAACTGAGGTCATTTTTGACATCTCAAATCAAAATACTCTACCTACTAGTCCTCATCTCCTCACCTCTACCTGTGTCAATATACATAACCACTTAGCTGTTTTTTACCTTTATAGTTTTTCCTATTCTGGGATTTTACTTATTTTCTTCAAAATAGGCCATGCTCACAACAACAATAAAGACCTTATTATATCCAAAGTAGTATAAATCCTGCAATGTGAGTTCTTATATCATATTAAAGAGAAACTAAAGACCAACAACAGAAATATACTTCGGATATAATTACTTTTTCCATTCTCTTTTCTCCCTCTCCTCTTTCCTAGTAAATTTTTTTATACAAAGAAAACCATATGATGTACAAACTTTTGTGTCTGATTTACTTCATTCACCATTATGGTCTCAAGGTGCATACATTTTCCTACAAATACCACAAGTTTATCTTTCCTAATAGCAGAGTAGTTCTCCAAGTTTTTTTTTTTTTTTTTTTTGTTTTTTTTGTACCGGGGATTGAATTCATGACTACAAGCTTGCAAGGCAGGCACTTATGCCACTGAGCTAAATCCCCAGCCCAGTTCTCCAATGTTTATCCATCTACCTGTCAATGGGCATAAAGTTTGATTCCAAGATTTAGCTATTATGAATTTCACTGCTATAAATATAGGTGCATCACTGTGAGATGATGTTTCTAGCTCTTTGGGAAAGATATCTAAGTGGGGAATAGCTGGGTCAAATGGAATTTCAAGTTTTAGTTTTTTGTTGAAACTCCATACTGATTTCCAACATGGTTGCATCAATTTACATTCAGTGAAGAAGTATTCCTTTTGCCACAGGTTTGTAAGCATTTGTTATCATTTGATTTCTTGATGGCTACCATTCTTTCTGAGGTGAAATAGAATCTTAACTCAAGAGATACAAATTAAAAATGCTTTATGATATAAGACACATTGCCAGGAATCTGCTCCAAATTCTCCCTGTCACTTGAAGCCCACTTGTTCAATTTCTTTTATTTCTTGAAGCAGCTCTGGAAATCTCTCATGAATAGCTTTAAGAGATATGATCAAACATATGGTGAATAGTGTTTCCTAGAGCCATTCAGTGAAAAGGCTGCTCAAAATAACATTATGATGTGTCTTCATCCAACTTTGTCATTGAATGTGCCATCAGGCAACTTCCAGCTCTTCCCTAAAGTCAAAACAACCATTAAAAGTAAATATTTTGAACTGATTCAGGACATGTAGTTAATCCCAACAGTACACCTGAAGACTCACAGTAAGAGACTTCTAGAACTTCTGTAAAGTGTGGCAAAGAGGATGAGCTACACACATTTGAAGAAAGGAGAGTAATTAAATTGAGAATTATGGTAATGTGTGTTTTACCCTGAGTATTTTCTTTTTATTTAAGTGCACAAAGTATTTTCTGATCACAACTTCTATTTCTAAGCTGGATTCTCATACAGTTCAATGCGATCAGGACTTTTACTTTAGACATAAAACATAGCATGATCACAGGAGTGTTATCCTGTCACATTTCCCCTATTCTATTGGCTTAAAATCAAACAACAGGTTCTTCTGACACTCACTCTAGCAAGGAATTACACACAGGAGTATGGCTTTGATTCAGCCATGCTAGAGTACTTCCGCCACAAATGCTTTTTGAAGAATTCATTCATTCACATCAAAAAAAAATGTGATTAAAGACACCAAAGCATGCAGGCAATACCTGCTTTCAAAAGGAGAAGTACTGGAGTATCAAGAATGAGTCTCAGAAGTTACTCCCCTTTTATCATCCTTAAATGATCGAATTTTCAATTAGTTGTAATCTCTAATATTGGAGTTTTCTAATGCATCAAATATCCCATGTGCTACAAAATGTTGTAATGCTCATGACAATTTCATGTAGTAAGCTTTTAACTCTACATTTTATATGAAGAAAGTGGGACAGGAAGATTTTGCCAGCTTACTTAAATTAAGACATGGCAAAGTTGAGATCAGAAGAAAGGTGATCTTCCCACAGCACTTCACCACTGTGCTTACAATGCCTAAGAACCACCTCAAATAATTTAAACTGAATGTGTTGCATAGTCGTTAAAACATGTACAAAGGAAACATAATCTTATATTTAATAAATATATGTATTTCATATTACTGAGATAAATTCTCATTTATTTTGATTAATGTGAAAATACATTACCATTTCTACAGAACCTTTATTTTCTGGACTTCTGGTAAACTCATTGTGCATCAAAGACTATCTCACGGTGAATGATGTTGAGAAAATAATGTTATATTAAAACCTATCCTGTATCATTTTCCATGATCTGACCTTTATTCCCTGTTGGTAGAATCAGTATCACAGGGTACCTGTTTCCTACACTGTGTTTGAAAACGGATTACAGCACACCCCTTAACCTTTTTATACTCTAGTCTGTGTACACTGCCTGTCTACCCTGTTTCAACACTTGCCTCTTTTTAAACATTGCATTTTTTATTGATTGTTCTCTATCTCTGTTCTCCAACCTAGGCTATCTTGTCCCCTTCAATATAATTGCTTAGGGGTCATTGAGTTATTTTAGCTACCAGTTTGATAAAGTGGGAACTCAATCTCACTGTTTTTTCCTCCCTCCACTCCATCTCTTCCACTTTCTCTTCCTCTATGTCCTCTTTCTTCACTTCTTCCCTGTCTGCCTCTCATTTCCCTCTTCCCATCTCACTCCTCTCCACCTCACTGTATTTCTTTCTTCCCCAAATCTAGAATGCTCTCGTCTTCCTAATGAGGACTTAAGTCTTACAAGAAAAATGATCTGTTAGACAGAGGTGCAGGTAGAGTTCAAAATATATGCTGTAATTATGGGATTTGAAAAGGAGGAGGTGAGGATAATTTTTATTTGACCTACTTCACATTAAGTGAATGTATCGGAATTCTATGTTGATTTATTATGATAGTAGCAAGCAAATCTATTTCTCTGTGTGTGTGTCTCTCTGTCTCTGTCTCTCTCTGTCTCTGTTTCTCTCTGTCTCTGTCTCTCTATGTCTCTGTCTCTCTGTGTGTCTCTGTCTCTGTCTCTCTCTCCGCTTGGAAACAGAAGATAGATTCGCAGAACAACACTGCAGAATACCCACTGTGTAATAACACAAAGGAAGTCAAAACTATCGCTTGTGCCTCTCACTCAAGGTCCTTTCAGCATCATGATATCAGGTCTGGCTTCACAAATTTCTTAATTGTTTTCCTTAAGATTTCCAACGAATTTAACAGGTAATTTAAGAAACAAAATTAAGTCATGAAGCAGACCACGTGCCAACCCATATGGCTCCCTGTAGCGTCATCCTACGTTCTCTGTATGCAGCAAACCATGTCAGGAAACATGGCTGACTTTTAAAGCAAAGGTTCATTCATTAAACAATCAAGAAAATAAGCTGGGCATGATGATGCATGCCTGTAATCCCAGCACTATGAGGCTGAGGCAGGAGAATCCTTGCAAATTTGAGACCAGCTTGGGCTACAAAATGAGCTCAAGGTCAGCAAGACCCTGTTTTTGTCTCAAAAACAAAAACAAAAATCAAGAAATTAAATTTCTAAGATATTTAGGAAAGAAAAGAAAGAGAGACACAGGAAACACTCTGCTTTTGGAGAAATATGCAGAATTAGTCCAGTAGTTATTTGGTATCACTTACAAGAATTCGATAAATACACTTTTTTACACATGGGTCTGCATGATATTAATTTGACCTAAGTATCATAACCTCAATTAGCTTTGAGCATTACTGTAAGTAAAGCAAAGCACTCATCCACATATCTGAAGCAAATTTGATTTTCAAATTTTCTGACACTAAAACATCCCCTATGAGTATTAATCCATAGCCTCTAGTTTTATTTTGCCTTTATATAAGCTGTAATTAATAGTTCACCTTTTTGGACGAAAATTATTTCAACTTTCTTTTTATTTCTTTATTATTATTGTCAATTAGTTTCTTCAATAGAGAAATCTAATTCAAGATATTTGGACAACTAATGTCATTGTAAGTGTATTAAAATAGATTTTATTTTTCATTTAATTCAATATATTGAATGCTGATCAAATTTTAAAGTAAGCTTTATATGTTGACAAAGTAAGGTGAATAATAAATTATATTTTATAAAGGAAGTGAATAGGAGGAAAAAGAATAGAGGGATGCTGTAAAAAGTGTCACTTTTATTAAAACTGACAATGGCTTGATTAAAGAAACACCATTTATTTATCCATTTGTGAAAAAATATCCATGTGGTACTTACCATAGACCATTCCAGTAAAGACAGTAAGATACCTCTGTCTTTGTAGTATGCTATACTACAAATCTATATATGTACACTATACACATACAAATATACACATACACATTTTAATGAATATTCCAAGTATAATATTCTTGAAAAGAATGAAAGATGAAATTAATAGTTTTCAGCACTAGAGATAAGGTGTATGCAATTGGTTCTATTTGATTATACCTGTGTTAAAATTTATGGAAATTTATATGCAAATTAAAATCAATTTATTACATTTTAAATCAAATCAGATCCCCACATATAACTTTCACATTAATTAGAATGTTTATAATAAAATAAATTGACATGATGTCATAGTCCATGAAACAGTTCATTTATTGCTAGTAGAAGACTAAATTTGTTCAACAGATTTGGAAAGCAATTTTGACACCTCTACAACATATACATGTCTTATATCTCAATAATTCCTACCTTTAAAATATATCTAAGAAAACATTGTATCATCACTAAAGATTTTGTAATGTATTTTGAGTAGCAGTCTCCAGAGTATTATTTTGCCTAACATATTTAGAGAACAAAAAGAACTTCAATATAGTTTTCAAAGTTTATTAATAATTTTAACTTGAATTAAAAGGTGGAAACATATTCATTACCAAATTTATAAGCAGATGGTGTAAAACAAAATGTTTGATTTTTAGAATCCAAGATTTTAAGCATAAAAGTTTAAAATATGATAAGTAAAATCACAGCCTTTTTAAGGTCAATTTGAAAATCAGAGTAGGTTCTTTTTAAATATCCATGCTTCCAAAGACTCTATTTGGAGCTCTACTAACTGGCATATTGGAATGATGATGAATGTGGTATTGCTAAGCCCTCTTATTTCCAAGATCGAGTCCTCTAACAGCATTTCTTTCCAAGGTGATGGGGGCTTATTTAATGTTGAGTGTATATTGATTTATTTCCTGTTGCTAATAACAAACACTGAATAAATAAATTTTAATGAAAAAGGTTTATTCTGATTCATGTTCTAAGGATTCAAGGTTAAGGAACTGAATCTTGCTGGTAGCTTAGGACAGTGCAGGACATGAGATGGTGATAGATGGGGAGTGGACATGTGTGTATCCATTCTGGTCTATCTTCCTTTTATAAAGCCACCAGGAATCCATTACAGAGACCCAACCCTAACAAACTTCTCAAATCTTAACCATTTCTCAAAGACCATACTATCCTGAGACAAGGTGTCACACCTCAGGTGCTTCACAATGTGAATTACTCTGCGTCACGTGACCCTTTGGGGTGCACACTCCAACCACATGAAAACCACAGCAGGTAGCATCTTGCTGTGCTACTAAGATAAAGTAGTGACTTATCATAAGAGAAAGCTGTATCTACAGGGATGCAAATGTGTGCTCCATTATGCTCCATGTCTGTGCAGATCTGTAGTTTGATTCTGACATCATTTTTTTTTCCTCCACCATAAGATGACCTAAAGGTCTGGTCATCTTATGGTGGAGGAAAAAAGAGTCTACTTCTGTACCTTTTCCCATAAAACGAGACTGGAGTAGAACTACAGCCAACATTAAGTGGACATGAAATACAGTAAAAAACATGAACTTTTCTTTGTAAGGAACTAAAATGAAGGATGCCCTTCATCACCACAACATGATTTACTTAACACTAATCGATAAACTCTGTTGTTTCTCAATAATATTATTTCAAGTCTACGAGAGTAACTCTTGCCTTTGTCTCTTTATTTGGGCTGAATTCAGGTGATAAGAATTTTATTTGTCACCCTTCATAAAGAATTGAAAATGTATGGTAAAAATGTTGTCAGTTGAAGAAAATATAAATATTTTATTGGTGGGAGTTTTAATCTCCTAATGATACCAGAGATTGTAAAAGAATGCTAACAACCACCTTCCATTGAAAAGCCAAAGAATGTGAAAGACCAGCTTAACTGAATAAATTATCCTAAGTTTAATATAGCTTTGAATATTTCAGTTTTGTTGAAATTTCAAATGAGTTGTAACTAATTGAACAGTTCATGAATTTTGGTTCTCAACAGATTGAAAATGGAGACTTGAGAACACTCTCCCAAATTCCATCCAGAAAACTAAACATGACAGGACTGTCTGGCAAACCAAGGTTCATTGTGGAGAGGCTCTCCTACTAAATTTATCTAAGCAGAGACTTAAACCATAATCAATGATTCTGCCAAGTGAGGTAGCAAAAGAACATCAACGTTTGCAGCCAAATCTGAGAAAAAAGTTTAACATCTCTTAGTTTAAAAAATTATCTCCTATGCTTTTCTTACCATTTGTCAAAATGCATGATGAATTTGTATGCACAGATAAACTTGCCTGAGTTCCGTGGTGTTTGGTCTCCTTGATGCAGTGATGTCTACCAATCTGAAAGATTCCTTGCAGAATGGAGTTTGCCTTATTACTGTGTAGCACAGAGCACTCAGCACACAGTGAGCCTCGCAGTTGATTGAGTTAATCAACACTTATAAATCAATAGGTGATTTTATTTATGCTTATTCTCACAAAAGAATTTTTGAAAACAATAAAAACTGAATCTAGAGATTTAGAATCAATCTAAAGTTTCTATGTTTGTGAAAAACATTTTGCCTAATTATTTTTCTTTGCATACACTCTAGACAAGAAACAAGACAAAGATATAAGAGGTAGTAGGCCAGAAGTTGACCTTGATTTTCAAAAGATTATGGATAGCACACTACTATTTTATTTCTCAAAGGAGACTTCAGGAAATACCCACTTGCTAAGCTAAGGAATGTCAGAATGCAGGGAAGGCAAAGCAGGAGTAGGAAACACAGTTCCACTACATCAGAAGTCTTTATATAGAAAGCCCTAAGATTGACCGAACTGTTCTGTTCCTCAGGAAAACTTTACACTCATACCCATGTTTCAGTTTTTGGGCGATATGCTTTGGCAGGATAGTGAACTATCTCACTGAGGCTCTGTGTTAGATCTTGTGACTTCAGCTGAAGGATGGGAGGAACTATGGTGTGCTTTTGTGTTCTAATAAAAGAGAATTTGAAGTTCTCTAATGAAAATATAAAAAAGAATTGTCTTCAGACGTTTAGACTTCTAAAACTTTTAATACTTAAAAGAATTTTGAACTTCAATCTTCTTTATGCTAAGGATGACATCACTTTATCATAAATCCTTATGCATTTCAGAGGGGATTTAATTTATCACAACCTTCTTTGTTACCTAAATGAAAGTCTATGCCCTCAACACCCATGCAAGCTCTCTACTAGTATTATCTTGCTTGTCGCTTAGATTGCTACCTTGCTGGGAAAATTTTTCCCTGAGTTCACAAAACACTATAGACCTACTTTTTCATTCTGGTAAATCTTCTCTAATTGTATTCTTTGTCCTACAATCCAATTTATCTATATGAGTCAATGCATAATTTTTTAGTGACAAACATAAAAATCTTACGCTTAAATAACATTGGATTAGTTGTATTTTGTTAGTCATTTGTGTTTAAAGTAGTTAAAGTTGATGTCACTAATAGTTGTAATTATTTTCATTATAAAGTAGATAGCTTGTGGATATTAGTGCATTACTAGTCACTAGGTTACTTTGCTGCCCACTATTTTACCAGTATTTTAAAAAGAACTGTATAGATATTTGAAAAATAAACTAATCTGTAAAATGATCATGTAGAGTTTATTTAACATAAAATAACTCAAAGGTATTAAAGTGTTATTTATTTCCAGATATAAGGTGAATTCTGCAATGTCTTCAATTCTAGAAAATTATTTTCCCTAGGCAGACCTATTATTAGTGAGAACATATAAAAATTTTTAAAATGAATTCCTTTGTGTAAAACACATATTTTCCTTTGCAAAAAATTTATGTAAGTGTTAAGTTAATATGCCTGAATATTTGGTGGATATATATGTTAAAATGAATTAATGAGTTAAAATTCATAAAATAAGCAAAAAAACCAGAATGATAATTCAGTTTTTATTTACAAAGTGAACTGTGGATTAAAATAGATTAGCTAGAATGAGATTGACAAGGTCCTTAGAGTAGCAGTGGATATATTAAAGTCCACCCTTTCTTTCAGGAGAAAGGCCACCTTACCACATTCCTTGGTGCGATTTCAGGTTATCAGAATAGAATGTGGTATTCATGTGATCAGCATAAATGAGAAAAATAACTATCCCCCCCTGGAAGATGTATTTGTCTTTGCATTGTCATTTTTTAGCATTATTTTTTTTTCTGCACATGACTGGCTAGTTCACCCCTGGGTAGTAGATTTCTCTACTTTACTGTCACAGTCCACCCCTGTGACAACAATCATCCATAATGCACAGACAGCAAGGGCTGTCAGAGGCTGAATACAATGCAGGAAGTTTACTGAGGCATGGATACTTGTCCTATACCACTTCTGAGCAATTCACTGACAAATGTCTTGGCTTTTCATAGTGGGTGGAGATTTCTTTTTTCTTTTTTCCCCCCTGACAGATTTCTAGGCCAGTTACAGAGTGAGCCTTTAGCATTGCATTATCTACCATTGCAGCAATGTCTCTCTTATATTTGTATGGTAATTAGAAATTCACTCTGAGGGCTTTGAAGCCTAGGCCAAAGTATAAATACGTAACATACATTAGGTGTATTCCACTTTGTATTTCTTTTATTTGATACACTATCTGTGATGACTAATCTTGATTGGTTTTAGAAACACCTAAGAGATTAGTAACAAACTTCTGAGTCTGTTTGGGTGTGTATGGTTCAATCTCTGGGACTCTGATTCTTGGTCTCTTTCTTTCTGTTTCTGCTTTCTGGCTCCACAGTGAGCATTCTTCTTATGCTAAGCTATTTCTTTTTTTGGAGCCAGCTTACTACTCATTGAAACCTCTGAAACCATGAACCAAAGTAAATTTTTTTTTCTCCTTTTAGTTTCAAATGTCAGACCTTTTTTTCCCAGGAAGAGAAAGGTGACTAATAAAATGTTTAAAGTCGGTCTGACATTATGATGACTACTGAAAAGAAAACAGAAAATGATATTTTCTTTCAGGATTTGATAATATAAAAAAGGAACAACCAAATAAACAACTGATAAATACTTTTACAAAAAGCAGTTGATGTAGGGAAAAGAAACTCCCAACCTACTTGATGTCCGATATGAGTTCATGTTCTCTAAAACTGAAGAATGAATTTTAGGAACAGTGGAGGTTAAGAGCAGAATGTATTTATTGAGAGAATGAAAGCTTCTGTCTGAGACAGAGAGACAGAAGTGGTCCCGAGCGGATTGCTGAGGGTCCTGACTTTCCCAGAGCTTCTTATAGAGCAAAACCTGGAGTTAAAGAGGGGCCAAGGTGGGGAAAAATGGGAACTCTCAAGACAGGCAGGCATGAGGTGGGACAGAACTGTGGTCAACCAATAAGATTAGGAGTGTAATTGCTCAGGTAAAATTGATTAAACTGAGGTCCAATGAGAAAGCGAGTCAAGCAGCAAGAGGGCATGAATACAGCACAGGGCCTTTGCCTGTAGGGGCTGGGTTGGTGGCTCCTTCTGGCTTCCTCAAGGTGATGGATACTTATTTAGAATATCAATCCTTGACATTTATACTCAGGGTGTGGTTACATTTGTTTTGTCTTTTGTTTTGAGATCTGACCCACTGCAGAGGTGTCTGTGTTTTCCAAGGTGGCAAGATATCTGGGATTCTGCACTGGCTTCCTAGGGCCTAGCTCTGTCTGCCTGCCTATAATAGTTCTAATTAACTCAACTGCCTAAAACACAGTGACCTACAATTATTGGGCATTCCTATATATTGATTCATTTGCTGGCTTTCCTTTATTTCAATTCATTTGTTTTCTGTTGTTGTTCAACAAATATAAATCAGCTAAAGTTAGACTCTTGACAAAATGGAAGTTCAATCCCAGTGTC
The DNA here is from genome assembly GCA_004027455.1 of Hydrochoerus hydrochaeris. Taxonomy (NCBI): domain Eukaryota; kingdom Metazoa; phylum Chordata; class Mammalia; order Rodentia; family Hydrochaeridae; genus Hydrochoerus; species Hydrochoerus hydrochaeris. Next base: position 28,034 of record PVLA01002619.1, on the reverse strand, counting down.
CTTCATCTGTTTAGACAAAAATTTCAGTGAGGAAGGTAGGAGGGATCTCACTGGGTTTGTGCCTGTTTTGTCTCCTGGTGTGACAGCTCTCTCATCAGGCTCCATACTTCTCTCCACCCCCCCCACATCCATTCTACTGCTTCAGGCAGAGGAATCACAGTTCATGTAGGGATTTGTCCCTGAGGTTTATTCTCCTGAGCTGCTGCTCTCAGTTTCTCAGTGGTCTTTCTGCTACCCCAGCAGCAAGCATCTTCCACAGGGGGGACTTCCAACCTTACCCAGTTTTCAAAAACTACCTTATCTGCTCTGATCTTTCCTTCATGCTTATCCTTCCTTATATTCCCTGTAAGAATAACAGATTAAACAACAAAACAAAAGAAACAAAAAGAGAAGCAAAAACAAAACAGAACAAAAATTCAGTTTTTAGAAACACAAAATAAAAAGCCAAAAAGGACAGTAAGGCAAATTCATGTTTCAGGGAGAATCACAGCCCAGCGGTTGGGGACTGTAACATGGTGCTGGGGCAGGGAGGATAATAAAAAAAGTTAATCAGAGTACAAAACATTTCATTCTTTGATTAACACCACCAAACAGGAAACAAACAAACAAACAACAACCAAAAAAACCCCCTTAACTCCAAGCATAAAAATAGAGAAATGTAAAATTTTTGTAGGAAAAACTCCAAAATTATTTTTAAACTTTTTTTTTTAATTTTAAAGGGACTAAAACAAAAGAATGAGAATGATAATGGACTTTAAAAACAAGACAGTAGGAAATCCACAATATTTACTCTATTGCATGTTGTTATTCTCTAAATAGATGCTCAGGTCTGCAAAGTTAATTGTTTGACTTGATATAAGCCTTAAACGGTTTCTTTACTTCAGTTGCTGTTATCTAAGCCCATATTCCTCCGAATCAGGCATCAGTAGGTTGCTCGGTGGGGGTGGGAATCCTCTCCTTGCCTGATAGGTGGCTCACAGGCAGGGCACTACTTCCTTTTCTCTCCCAGCTGGCTCAGCTGTGGGTGGCACCTCCAAAAGGATCTTTGTATGCAGCCGAATGTTTAAAGGTAGAGTGAGTTTTGAGTGGCAGAAAGTGATGGATGTTTTCCCAAGCATTTAAAAAAAAAAAGCCAGTGCTACAAGTGTAAGCTTTGCTGTATTTAGGGAACAACACATATCACACTGCATGCAGGACAGAACAGTGGGGAAGAAGACCAAGGAACAGTGGAGAGATCCAATGCTTTTTTGCCTGCCCTAGAGATTTAATTTTCTTAAAGACTCTAAGTCACTTTTACATAATGTCATGGTGATCCTTTATTATCTCTTACTGCTTTTATATAAAGTTCTCCTACGTCTATTTGCATAGCTAATTAAAACTGTGAGATTTTCAGGGAAGCAAGGCATAACTTCTTGCTGTGAAGTTTACTGTGATGTCACTTAAGTAGTATTTTATAAAAGTTTGGTAACATTTGAATCTTATTTATGTTTTGCTCATAACTTATAATTATTTTAAAGAAGACCTAGTTTCTGTTCCAAGCCATTTTTCTTAGCTTAAGTTTTACTTATTAAAATCTTATTAATACTTTGATTTTTACAAACCAGTGTTCTACTTATATAACCCATTTTTTACTCACAATTGCATTAATCACCCCTTTAAATAAGTACAATCTTAGTTTTCTATTTGGAAATTGAGGAAATTCTTATAAGCTTGTTTGAAAGCATTATAATTCCCATTAGTACAGTTTTTTTTAAAAAAAAAGAAAGAGAAAAATCACTACCTTTGAATAGATTTTAATGATAAATTTAACAATTTAATTTAGCTTTTCTCCCTCAAATTCATGTTCACTACAGAAATCTTGTGGGATTTTTAGTAAGAAAATTGCCATCATAATATCTTGATATTTAAGTAGGGAACAAGAGAGACTACTTGTTCACTTAGCATAGCTGAATGTAATGAATGTAGATAATCCAAAGGAAGAGATTATGCTGAGATAGAAAGGAAAAATCCACTCCCTTGTGTGATATTTTGCTATTCTTTGTGGTGGGTAGAAGTGGTCCATGCAAATTTGAAATGTTTTTCTTCCAATATACAAGTTTATCCAGTGGGGGTGGGATAAAATGTAAATAAAATAACAGAAAGGCTGCTACTATTTCCTCATCTCTGTGTGCTGTTTCTCCTCAATAATTCCTCTACCTCTACTATCTGGGTTCAGGACAGGGAAGTAACAGTAGAGAATGTGTCATGTCTTCTAAACAGAGAGCTGCACAATGTCTGCCAGCATCTGTCCTGCAGTCCCAGCTTCACAAGCTTTGGAATGAAGAAGCCAAGAAAGTCACTATGGCTACAACCTGCCCCTTGGCTGTGCCTATGCTAATAGAACACAAGTCCTGTTCCCTCCTTCTCTGTCATTTAGTTCTCAGTCAGAATCTCCAAAGAGCAGTCTGCATCATGCCCACAAAATTGAGAGAAGTTTTTGAAAATGTTAGGTTTGTAGCACTCACATACTATTGTAATGGCCATTTCAAAATGGAACTTTAAAAGTTAGATTGTGTCTTTAAAAGAAAAGTGGTTCCTCCAGACTTCCTCAGACACAGGGTATAAACCAGCATCACCGCCTTTCCTGTCTACATGCATGTTCAGAACACAGAGGTACTAGTAGCATTAGGTATCGGAGAGGGAGAAAGAATGGGTGAAACCAGCCTAAACATGGCTATGGACTCACTGTATTCCAGGCCCACATGGTTCCTTGTTGTAAAGACCTAGGCGCAGCGGGAGGGTGTTAAGAAGCAAACGGGCCCCTCCATCTTCCTCAAGCCAACTTTATATAAATCCTCTTTATCTTTTGATCAAAATAAATAGCTTCCTTGGATTTGCTCAGCTGCGAGCAAGAAATCCTCCATGTAAGAACCTACACAGCTGGTAACAATATCTGCATCTAACAACAAAATTGTAGAAATACAATCATGACTACAAGATAATGAAATTAGGCTGATTGAACACTGGTTCTAATCCCCTCTTCCAAATGGCTCACCAGTCACTGCTACTGCACTGGCCCAGGAAACACAAAACTAAATAAAATAGAAGCAGGGAGGGAAGCTTAAATCCTGGGGAAAAAATCAGTGACAAAAAAAAATATGCAGAAACCAGCGAGGTTTGCAAAGCATTTTAAAAACATCTTTGCCCCATTTCTACATGGTAAGTCCTCTAAAATTACTTTATATCTTGTCTTTGGCTACTTGAAAATACGATTACTTTGTTTGATTTATTTTATCTCATAAGTGACATTGACAGTTATATAAATCATGTGACTAACTCACTGATTTAAATAGATGACTACAATGGTTAATTTTCTACCATTTGAAAAAAATTCTGACATTTTCCTTGTATGCCAGAAAAATACCTATTATTTGAATAGAAGAATACCAAGTGTTTTGATAGTGCATTGAATTGTATTTTTCTGGCATGACTTCTAATATCTTTCAGTGCTTGGAATAGAAAATTAAATTTAGAAGCACATCTATGTCTTACTGTACACATACAAAGAGCATCTAGCCATCCCTCAGAGTGACTTTTCACACTAGCTTTGTGGTTGTTTCCGATTTAAAGCAAAGCTGGTCTTTCTGTAATTTAAATCATAGCACACAGCCCCTTACCAAAAGCCTTTACATTGGTGCCATTTGCAGCCGGTGGACAACTAGAAGGAAACAGTGGGCCCTGGAGATGTTTGGCATCTCCACAGCTGCTCAATGGTCTTGGATTCTGTTGTGTAGCTTAGGGACTATTTATCTCCCAGGCTTACTTCCTTTTGGGGTAACACACCCTGATACGTGCTTCCGTGTTTCCATTTTCTCATGAAAGTCACGTCTGCTTTTCAACTCATTAGTTTACCGCTCTGGAGGCCTGACCTCTCTCTTCAGCATAGTTAGGGGTGGTCACTCAGTTTGATCAAACATATTGAGGTTCTGTGTCAGACATTCAATATGAAGAAGAGTAGTAGATCTTTGCGAGGAAATTCACAGCACATGACCAAATTGGTCTATTTCTCTCTTCTAAATAGTACCACTTTAAGAGGTGGTGCTCTGTTTTGTTATAAGTTGAACTTATGTCCAACCACAAAGAGATAAATGAATTAAGAAATTAAAAAAAATCATTTCATTAATATTGGCCTTATAATCTCCAGGGGACAAAAAATGAACAATTGATCACTTTGTCAATTATATCAATCCAATAGAAAATGTATATAAAAGAATTTCATTGACTTCTATCCTTGGTTCCCTAAAGATAAATTTCTTGGTGTGTTAACATTTTAACATTTTTTTTAAATTTTATATTTTCTAATACATATTTGCATTATCTAATGATTGCATTTGTCATGGGGTGTTGACAAATGTGCATAACACACATTAATTCTTTTTCATTCTCTTTCTCTCCTGTCTTTAACCTCTTCCTTGGTTTCCTTCCCTTGTGTAAAAGATCTATCTCCTTATTTCCTATTATCTCTCCTTTATTATTCTCTTTAATTCTTTTATCCTTTGCGTTTGCAATGGTTACTTTGTGTTTCAAGTTGACTGGGTCACAGTACCCAGATAGTCCCAAATAGTTCTGGATGCTTCAGTGCATTTTGGAAAGGATTAACAGTTTGACTGTTGGATTGTGGACTTTGAGTAGAGTAGTTTCTTCTCCATAATTTGTTTCATTCAATCTGTTGATTGAGCTAGAGAAAAAGACTAACTTCTCTAGAAGGGGAGGGAATTTTTCCAATAATTTTGTTTACAAATGCAACCCTTCCCTGGGTTTCTGAACTAGCCTTACTCTACAGAGTTTGGACTTTCCAAGCCTCCACAACTGTGCAAACCCTTGCCTATTTCTGTCTCCCTACACCTCTTTTTCTCCACTGAGCCCATTTGGGAAATTCCACATCTATGCACGCAACAATATACACACTAGTGTGTATTGGCCTGGACTTTCCCAAGGGATCAGAGTGTGTTTGTTAATTATAACGGGTCCCTCATTATACAATGGTGTGTTCAATTAATGCAACACTAGTTTTTAATAAAAATTTGACTAATGACAAGGGCAATTCATGCCAGAAATGCCAACCACATGATTAGAGAGCTCAGGATTTGTACCACGCATCACCCAGACCTCCTACTCATTGTTGAGTAACATCAACAATCTTACAATAATCAGAGTTCAAAATGTAAACCAAAGAAAACTGACACTCAAGCTCAGTTGAGTTTTCCTGGTAAGCTACATTACTTGAACATTGCTACCAGGGGCAAAATGTTTTCTTATGAATACTGGAAGTTTTATGATCTAGAATCCTTTCTGATTTTGCCTTGTATGTCTCCTTTTCCTGAAACTGCTTCTACATTTTGATCTTTTGTCCTACAATGTAGCTTCAATGACAAGTAGAGTACTGGAAGCTAGTCTGAGCATACTTTTAGAATATTATGGAAGCTGAAGACAGTTGTGGAGTCTGATTTGTTGGTAATTAACACACATGATATTTACCTGGAAACAGTGAAACTGGCTGGTATCTAAAGAGAGGAAGTCTTGTAGAGGAGGGTGCCATTAATTTACATTTGGGCAATGCTACATGAAAGGTGCATCATACTGAGTTCTTAAGTAAAATATGTTCTTTCTGAAATTTTGAAATTATAAAGACTTTCTTGTATTTCAGTAGCAAGTACTTCTGGGACACATGTTGAATAATTAACTCTGAAAGTTCTGAATGAAACAAGTTTGTAAAATATAGTTATTGTCTTTAGTTTTTACCTTAGTTTAAAAACCTGTCACTTCACTGACTCAAGATTCTTGCAATCTGACACTGCCTAAGCATTTATTTATTGACTACTCAATTTTATTTCAAAATAGAGATAACACATACTTAATTTCTATGAAGATTAAATTATATGTTTTCTACAAAGTAATTTATGAATCATTTGGAGCAGAATAAACTTCTGATAAATGTTCAAGCTCTGAACATTTTTAAATCTTTAATAATATAAAAAGTTTTAGCGTGCAGTTGAAAGCTCATCATACTAGAAGTCTTTATACACAAACTCACATAAAAATGAAGAGAAAATAACATTAGATCTTGGTTAAGAATATACAAAAAGTTGAATACTATAAATTTTTAAAGGAATGTCACATGATTGGTTAATATTTGGCTCTAACAAGTGAATGAGAGCCAAGTGATACCACATTCTATTCTTTGAATAGTGTATGAATGAACAGTCTCCAAGTTACCATGATTATTTTTCTTGTCTATGTGTTAATTGCTCATCCATGTTGCTCTGGGAACTAAAATTATGTTTCATAACATATTAAAGTCTTCTATCTATAAGTTGCATCGAGCCCATAAAATGGGCACTATTTCCTTATGAGGGCATTATATTTCTTTCTTCATATTCATTTAAAAATTTATTTTATAGCTCATCAATCTGATAACTTATTTTTTGTTTTCTTACATCTGCAGAATCTTCCTAGAGCCATTAGTGATCTTGGGTATAGTAGTTGTTAATTTCGAAAACAAGAAATAGCAACAACAATATTTGGTGTTTTTAAACACTGTTTATTTATATTTAACTTTTGTAAAGTCATAGAAAGTTAAAGGAAAAGAGGTACAAAGTGTTATTGTTTCCTTATTCATTTCAGTTACACTTGTTACTATAAACATACATTGTTTTTAAACAAAATTATAAAGCCAATTAAAAATGGGAAAAGGTTTATATAATCAAACTACCATATTACATTCTCACTGTACTCTAAAACACTAAGATACCATAAGAATTAAAAAAAATTGTTGATGATTGAATAAATATTCTAATTGTAATTCATATATAGTAAGATAACCTTGAAAGAAGAAAACCCTCATGGTTCCAAACCATTCCTGCCTGATGGGAGTTTGGTCTGGGAGATTCTTTCATCTAGAACTGTGTTATAAATATTCACTGTGGTGCACCAGTTAGGTGATGGAAGCACGTTATAAAAGCCATCCGCTCAAAACTGTACTTGGTGCCATGACAAGGCCAAAGTCTTCACAGAAACTGTCATTCAAAGGAGAAAGGAAATATAAAACAAACAAAACCAAACAAAATACATAAGAACAGAGAAAAAAATATGTGGCATATGAAATTTAAAAACTTGATTAGGTTTTATAGTGTATTATTCTTTATTTCAATTTTTCTTTATATGCTATAATTCATATTTCCATTGAGCTGGTTTTCTCATTGCACTTATTTAGTAGCCCCAGTAAAAACAAATAATACTGGCTTCCACAAATTTTTAAATTTATGCATTAAAATTGTCTTGGTTACTTTTTTCTTGTTGCTGGGACAAAACACCCAACACCTAAAATGAAGGAAGGACAGGTTTATTGAACTCAGTTTGTGGAGATGTCAGTCCATAATCAGCTGGCTCCAAGGGAGGTTGGCATTGCCTAAGGACAGCTATTCATGGTGGCAGCAAGTGACAAGGGTGAAAGGGCAAAAATGGAAAACAGCTCATCTCCTTCCCACCCTTATATTGCATGCCAGCTACCAGAGCCCTGGGCGAGTGCAGCACTCACACCGCCAATCCCAGCACTAGACAATGAACCAATCACTTACGCTAGACTCAGCTGCCTTTGAAAGCGCCTCCCCATGACTGTATGATGCTTTGGGGGGACATTCAGACTTAAACCATAACACAAATCATAGTTTACTCTAAATGTAATTTCTTCCCACTTCAGTTGATATCGTACATAAACTTTTTTTTTATTTTCTAGTTACCTGGGTTTGATGGACTCCCAGACACACCAAATTTTATTTAAAATTTTGACATGAATCCCCACATACTATGTAAACTTGTAAGTAGAACACAAAACTGAATAATTTGGCACTATTGTGTGATAAATATATCACATTTGATTTTGCAAATTATTGTTAAACCTTTATCTACATGTGGGAAATTTTTAAAAACAGATACAAAATATTAAGCAAGTTTATAAATAATGTTAGTAAGGTTACTCAGTGGAGTAACATACCCAAAGAAAATTTGTGAATGAAAATTTGAGTAATCAAAGTAAGAACTTGAATTACACTTAAAAAACGTATTTAAAGTGTTTTTGGATTTGCTTGGTTGGTAAGATTTATCAATATCATTAAATATTATCTTCGTTATTTGCTCATGTACTAGAATAAGTATTAAGAGTCAATAGTAGCCTGAATAAATACTTAAAGAAACAAAATACATGGATAATATAATTTATAACAGTCTATCAGAAAATTGATCAGCACTACTTTCTCTAAGAAAATTTATGAGACTAATTACATCAAGATTCATGTATTAGGAATTTGTAACGTTTGAAAGCTGAATCCTTCAAGGACTTATTTCATGCGCACCCCACCTCAAAAGTAAGCCACGCCCATTTAACGGGAGTGGATTAGTTTTTGTCAGAGTAGATTTCTAAGACCATGAATATTTCCTACATCTTTGGCCTTGTGCCTCACTGTGTCTTCACAGGCAAACGACTTTTTCTCTTTATGTGCAAGCAAAGTAACACACAGACTAGCATATAGGGCAAACTAACCCACTTAATATTGCCCAGAGGAAAAAATAGCCAAAACGAGGAAACCATACGTTGTTTTCTGTCAGCAAGAAAGCGTGATCTTCTATGAATAGTTATAACCTAAATCCCATAATTCCAATTTAAGGTATTTAACTCAAAATTGTAATTTTTAATTTTACTGTTCTGCTTGATATGTATTTTATAAAAGAAATCAAGTCAGCATTGAACATACCCTATACTTATAAATTCTAATACATTAATAAACATCTACAGGATTTTCATAAAATAATACAACAGATACTATAAGATAACATTATTTTCCCATAAATTTTAAATGTGAAGTTCTACACAGCAATTTGCTTGTCAATTTTATAAATGTTTTAAAGTTTACTAATTACCATGGAGAAATGAAAAATGTAATTTGGCAGTATTCTTAATAACTGCAATAGTCATCTGAATAAAATTTTGCTATATGTGCTGTCAAAGTGAGCACATGAGCAAAAGTGAAATAAGCACACGAACCAGACAAAAAATAACTGTCATTTACCAGGTATTTTCAAAATAAATTTTTAAAATTTATTATTGGAGATATGCAAAAATATTGGTATGCTCTAAATAAAGTTAAATGCTGGACTAATTAAACATACCTGCTTTTGACTATAGCCTTTTTTTTTGCTTGAAGTTCTTGAAAAAGGCAGATTTTTAAATTGTGAGATGGCTATGAGAAATTACCTCTCAAAATCACTCAACAGGCACAACATAATACTGACATCCAGTGGCTACTTTCCCTAATTGCAGAGAGGTTTTCATTACAGAGTGCACCCAACTGTGTTAGTGAAAGGTCTGTCATTATTGTTCAACTTGATTTATCCATGTGGGAAGTAATTTCCTTATTGATCACAATATAAGTAACAAATGTTAAGGCTGCAGAACTGTGTGTAACTAGTGCTTTCTCTAATAACTCCCAGATTCTCTTTCAGAGTGATAAATAAAAATAATGTAAAAAATTCAAATATCTGCACTAGTTATTTCAATATTTATATGTTTGGAGCTTGTGATAGTTCACTGCTAATAAATAATACGATGGACAAGTTTGGATTTTCAATTTGCTTTTGCGAATTGTTTTTCACGTGTGACTTTGAATACCAGGCTCCATTTGTAGCTGAAGCACAACATGCTTTCTGTAAGACAGGCAGGTTCATAGAGTAAAAAATTCATCAATGCATTATCCCACCTCATGCAAATTACATGCCCATTGCTGGTTAGCAGCGCAAAGTTTTCTCGCTGGACTTGCACATGGGTCCAGGCAGTTGGAGCATCTGGCATGAAGAAGCTGCTGTTTGCTGCAGAGAAGCAAAGAGAGAAACCTGAAGAATAACCTATGGCAGTTAAATGCTCTAGCTCACAAATGGCCACCATCTGGAGACAGGAGACAGGAAAGAAAGGAGAATCAAAAAGGACCAATATCTGATATGTATGTGAACCAATACGACAGGATGAATGTATCCATTGTACATCACAAATATATACTAAAAAACACAAAGCCACAAACATTACACTGGCAAAATCAGCCACTCAGTATGAGTCAAGGTTAGGAGGCAGGAAATGTTCCTACCATGTGCCCCATTGGGGAGGAAATGGTAAGACGTCAGCACAGGGAGTTAACTTTCCTCCGGCCCTGTTTCTTGGTCTTCATTGATTAGTCCTCCAATATTCTGAAAATTTTGGATCTGAACATTTTAATTCCTGCCTTAGATAACTCTTATACTGATGATTCTTAGGTTTTTGTTTTGAACTTACCATTTTTCAGCACTGTAGATAAGTATGATTTTACCTAATGTAAACAATGCTATCAAACTTAGGAACTCAAAATGGCTATCACCGAAATTATGACATCACCCTTAAGCTATTCTTTTTTCTTTCAAAATTTCCTTTGTTTTTAAAACACATGAAATATTCAATTAAATTCACCAAAATACTAATAACATCTTTGGAAACTCTAGACTACCATTGATTTAGAGTGTCTGCTTTTGTTTTGGTTGATATTTACTTTAATAACATTTCCCTAATAACAATGAGAAGATGCTTAGTGAAGGTTTATAAAAAATTCTAAGCACATTAATTCAAGTCCCACATGTAGAATAACCATTTGTAAGAATCCATGCTAGATTTGAACCTTTCATACCAAACAAAAGATATTTATAGCTGTCAAACCTCCACACAGACCTGAAATAAAATACATTAAAATACATTTAGAAAATGCATTGAAGTAAAGAAAGTTAAGGAATATCTGTAATTAATTCAAATATTGTACTTGTTTAACAATTTCATTTAGCTGTGTTTGGCTCTTAATATAGTTCTTTTTTTTATGGGCTGACACATTTCTTTATTTTGTTTAAGGCAATTTGATTTAGGCTTCCTGTCTCTTATACCCAAAAACCAGAAAAATTATTTGATTCTCGAATCTGCAAACACATACACTTATAGTAGAATTATAATACTAAAAGTTATATAATATATTGCTGCAAAATATATAAATGTGGTACTATTATAATATCTCTACATTTATAACAATATTGAAATGCTTAGAAATTTTCTATAGTGTTTACATGCATATGTATATGTTATATATGTGTGTGTATGTCTTCTAAAACTCATGAGACTATCAAATTAGTGCAGAAACATTTATTAAACGCCATCCTGTTGGTGCAGACATTTAGTAAATTTGCAAGTGTAATACTATATATTTAGGATAGCTTTAATTTTAATTGATTTTATGGTTCTGGTTTCAAGAATCAAATTTATGGGGAAAGTTACTTTTTAATCTACATGATTCTTTCTACTGAAAATGCTTTGGTCTCACATCTATTTCCTGCGTATCCTTTTTTCTCTCTAGCCATACCACTATCATGAGTATGAAGTGTCAGGAAGGGGGTCCCAGGCAAGCTCTCTTGCAGGTACTGTTTGGCTGACATAGATGAGATAACACTACAAAGACACTTCAGATTCTGAACCTAAGGGTAAGATTTTCCTGTGCTCATTATTTTATGAATATTGCTTTCCCAATCCGTCATTTCATTCTGATAGTTGGGCCATTGGAAAATAACCCGGGCTAAAGTGAACATTTTAAAATGATACACTGGAAGGGGTTTGCTGAAAATTTACATGAGTTTTGCTTCAAAATGTTTATCATTTGTGACAGAATGAAGAAATTACAATGCCTCTACTTTGATGTAATTTTGTCTTCACAAGGGAAAATAAAAACCCACAGTGAGTACAAGTCAGAACGATTTTGTCTGTTTGGTTTTTTAAGGCAGCTGAAGGCTATGAATCCCTGGTACCTGTAGCAATGATATTGTCATTCTGGAGTTTGCATTTATAAAAATTCATAGGTCAGAGTTCTCTAAATTGGATTCCCTTGTGCAGAGTCCTGGTATGTCCATTTGAAAAATTGTACCCAGTGATACTTACGTCCACTTGAATTAAAAATCTAGTGTTCTATTCTAGGAATGTTGGAGCTGCAAATGAGTAATAATAATTCAATAAAGTTACTGCATAAAAGGGCAACCATACTGAATGCAAGTTTGTGGGCTTCATTTATAACACAGGTGAAATTCCTATAAGCTGCATCTAATACTGCTGATCTGAAAGAAACTGAAAAGAAAATAAACTAATTTGGACAAATTCTTCAATGTTATAGGAAAGTAGACAAGAATGGAGCTAGAAAAATATTAAAGGACAGAACATAATACATGAATATCAAATAAAGTGAAAATGATATGAAAAAATCCTTGGGAAGAATTTTGCTTAAATAATTTCTTAGTGTCATTTTCTTGATAAGTTTAGTAAAACTAACTTATCAGGTAAAATCAAAATTTTGTGTAATTAGTCAGTACACATGAACCTTTGGTCTGATGTGATTAACTACCTTTCAAGACTTCTATTATAAAGTTGATTACCTCTAGGAGTTAGACTAGGAGCTCTGTGTGAATTAGTAACTATAATTGAAGCATCATTTAATTAATTATATAATTTGGGGACATTAATCTTAAGTCTCATTCTAATTACATGCTAAAACTGAACCATTAGGAAGAATTTACTTACGTGTGAATAAAATCTCAGTAAAGGATATTATATGTTTTTATTAAAAACAACAATAAAATTATTTGCACCTCTAGGATATATGTTTGCCTGCAGGAAGTTAAGTATAATGAATGAAATCTCTCTCTTCTCATTTCACACATTGTGTATTCACTAATGACTGAAAACAATTTCTTTTCTCACTACTTTTCCAGAGACAGTTTCTAATTATTTTTAAATAATTCATTCAGACTTGTTTGAAACTATACATAATTTCCAACAAACAGATCGTACCACTGGGCTTATGGGACCACCTCCCTGCACTCTCTTGACTCTGAGCAATGCTCCAGGGACAAACCCCGACCCCTGTCCTAAGATCTACCACACAGAGGCAGAGACAAAACCTAAACAACTAGAAGCGATCAAGTCTGCCCTAAAATCTTCCTAAATTCCAAACCAGGATGCAAGCACACCAGACCCAGCTACACGATCTGCAGAGAACTTTCTTCATTTCTGGAGCTCCCTGACACTTCATCCATACAAACTGCATCTCATCCATACAATAACACAGGTTAGATTACAGAGAAAGGTCATGCGCAATAGGCGAGGCTGCTAGGACGTCGTCCATCACATTGTGTATCATACTCTTAAAACCCCAATATCTGAAGCTCCAAAACCAATGCAGCACTTAAACTCCTGCATCGTATGCCCTCAGCGCCCCTGCTCTCTCACTTTGCCTGCTCACTCTCAGCATCCCATCGCCTTAATAAATTTCACTGATTTTTCCGTACCTGTATGTGCCACATCCAATTCTTTTCGTCAAGCACAAAATCCCACAAACAGGTCCCTGACCCATGGCAACATACATATGAGGTTCAGCAAATACAACGTGTGACAAATACATTAGCTTTAAAAGGAGATATTTTCTTAGTGTGTGGAACTGAAATAAAGAGCTCATAAAGAGCTCTCATTACTCTTTAGCAATAGATCAGGCTAAACAAATAAAACGACCACAACTCACCAGTCCATCACTAGTTTATGAGCTCTAAATCTAAAGGTATATTTTCCTATTAATGTTTCTGATCTCAGTACATTGAGGTCAATTTTAATTACTCAGAAGATTACATGAGGAGGTGGAGGTTCACTTTACTAACTATCTTCCTTAATTTCTAAGTATTGAATATTGGGTAAAAACACAATTTATTGGAAATAATTGCAGACATTTCAACTTTTATTCTTGCTCAATGATTTGCTGTTTGTCTTTCAAAGTTATAGCAAAGCAAAGTGAAATCCAAAGTATAAGATTTGTAATATATAAAATTAGTATGGTTCACGTTTAAAATTGCTTTACAATAAAATAAAAATTAAATATAATAGAATGTAGTTTTAATTTTCTGAATAAATAAGGATTGCTTTAAGTTTGAAGATTTGCTATTTAACATATTATAAAATGCACTCATAATTTTTAATGAAATTTCCTTAGTCATAGGTAAGAAAAGTATTTTAGAATACACATCTTCTGAATCTGTCTAGTTTTTGAGCTCTAATTATTATTGCTTACTAAAAATATTTTAAATATCATATTGTCTGAGTCCTCTGTCAGGATAACAATAAAAAGATATTTGTTAAATTTATAACTTTGCTAAACACTGAAGTACAACTCAGCTTTCAGTCTCTGTTTTATCATGCTCTAAAGTGCTTCATTTAAAATCTCATATGTCACATAGTATTATTTTTAAGAAAGTAAACCTTAAGGAAACTCTTCTATTTTATCCCTGTTCTGCATGAGATAGGATATAAGATGTATAGATAAAAAGGAGACAAGGAAAATTTTAATGCTAAAGTTGTGCTTTTTAAAAAAATTGTGGCTTTAGTACATGAAAATTATTGAAGTTTTTTTTTTTTTTTCCCCTTTCAGGAAAAATTCCTAAGAATCTTGGAGACAACAAGCCTGTAGAGTAAGCACTGGGCTGTAAATTCCCCTCCTTCCTAAGCCTCTGGAAGGGAGCACAGGTCACTTTCAAACACAAGCAAATATTTGCATTTTAGCATTATTCACCAAGGAAACCTCACACACCCCAGAATGCACACCCCGGTTACCCATTTTGGGGACCTCTCCAAATCCGTACAAGTAAACCCAGCCCCAAACCATAAAATGCCTTTCCTCTTTGGAGGGCCCACTCTATTCCTTTGATTGTGTACTTTAACATTTTTACCTAATAAATCCCTTTCTGCTTCATAACAAGGACCTGTTTCTGTGGTGGAAAGGAGTGACTTGCAACCCGACTCAAGTGTGGGGCAGGCAGTCAGGTTCCCCCAGGCCACTCTCAAGCCCCTTGCATCCTGTCTGGTGATGATGTAGGGGAAACAATACAACTCCCAACAGTCCCTATGTCAGATATGCCAAGTTCAATACCCAAAATCGAAGAATAAATTTTAAGGAACAACAGAGGTTAAGAGTAGGAAAAATGGATTGATAAAGATAGGTCCTAGGAGACAGGAGAGGCCCCAAAAGTAGGTTGCCATGGACCCCCACTTGCTGGAGGAAGTTCCATGGAGCAAAATCACAAGATTGTACAAAATCATGAGATGGGTATAACACGAATCAAAACCATTTGCAACAAATAGGATTGCAATTTGCAACTACTTAGGTGGCACTCAGTTGGTAGGGAAGCAGTTCACATAGCAAGTGTACATGGAAAGAATAGAGATCTTTCTAGGAAAGCATGGACCAGGAGGTCCTGATCACCCACCTAGGTGACTGATGCCTCTCTAGACTTTATTGGATCAGGTGATGCCAATTACAGTACAATCTCACATGTATAGATTCTCACTTGGGGAGGTGAGGGACCTGCTCAATTCATCTGGCCCTTGACAGATGCATGGCCAGTCTCAACTGTAATGTGTTCTCATCTCCTTCACTGATTCTCTCTGGGGCCTTGTCCTGTCTGCATGCCTATATTTCTACCTAAGTTAGCGATCTAGAATAGTAACACATACACTATGTTTATATAAAATAATTATTGAAATATAACAATAGTTTCTTTTGAAGAAATACATATTTAAACAAAAATGAAAATGTGCAAAAACAATTTTAATTTAATATTTATAATATTTTTGTGATAAAAAACATTGTGAAAAGATTATTCTAAAAAATCTACATTTAAAATTAGGCTTAAGTGGAGTTGGGGATTAGTTCTTTGGTAGAGTGCTTGCCTAGTATATGCAAGGTCTTGAGTTCAATTCCTAGCCCCACAATAAATAAGTAAACAATGCAGAAAGCTAAACTAAAAGTAGGACAATTAAAAATTCTATGGTGATATTTATTAAGTAAAATTTTCTATTTTCTTATAAAAGTTAAGATGGAAACAATTCACCGAATGAATCTCAATTTTTTAAGAGCAGAATTTATTTATTGAGAGAAAGAAAGCTTCTGTCTGAGAGAGAAAAAGACAGAAGGGGTCCTGAGTGGGTTGTCAAAGACTTTGCCTTTTCTGAGGATTTTTATGGAGCAAAACCACAAGGTGAGGCAGGTCTAAGGTGGGGAAAATTTGGAAGTCACAAGGTGGACATCAGGTGGGGCGAAACTATGCGCAACCAGTAAGTTCACAGTTGTAATTGCTCAGGTAAAATTGATTAAATCAAGATCAATGGAGAAGTGAGTCCCTTACCAAGGGGCATGAATACAGCTCAGGCCTTTGCCTGTAGGGCTTTGGAACAATGGCTCCTCCTGGCTTCCTCAAAGTGATCAATACCTATTTAAAATATCAATCCCAGATGTTTAGCGAATGCACAAACATCCAGAGGATAAACACTAAAGAATCTCAGTTCTGAAGGGAATGTGTCCAGATAGAATTTAAAATACCAGTGGAGGTATTTCCATCTAAATCTTCTGAAATATGTGTGGTCATTCATTTCTGTTTTCCATTTTCCTTTACTCAAAATGTACGTAAAATAAAGCAAGCACTCTGCTTTGCATGTTTTGCATGTAATGAGACCTTCCTATTCTTTCCTAATAAACTCAGAGAGTCATTTAACATTTACCCCTTGGGAAGGAGGGATGTTTGACATGGCTAACATCACTAGGAGGTTAGAATGTAGAAAGGTAAACTCCATTCACTAGGGAGAGCTTAGATTCCTAGCAACTTAAACTAAATTGTGTTTCCACCTGAGGTTAATAGGATTGTTTTTAAGGAGGAGTTGTGACAGGGACTCTCCTTGTCTCCTTCTAACCTTAATGCTGTTTCTTCAACACTGTTTTCATATCTGCAGTTAAGGCTCCTGGGAGAAAAACCCTAAAACTAGAAAGTTATATTTTTAACTGGTTTGTTCTGTCATTGCTTGTTTACAACTTGCTCTGTTACGGAACAAGTAACGAAAGAAAAACAAGAAAAAATGAAGCTTTTCTTCTATTTGTTACAGGTGATGATAATCACATCAACCAAGTTCTCTAACGCATCTTTTTATCGCAACCTAAACTAAGGTGGTCACTTGTGAAGGAAAACCAAACGATGTCCTGAAAATGTGAATTGCTGCATGTCTTTGCTTTGTGTGTCTATTTCTACACAATGTGACGAGATTAGCTCAGGCTTGGGCTTCTTTCCAATAGCTTGTTTATATGTGCCAGAACTGTAGCAGGTAGAATGTAATTCCCTAAAGAGGTCCATGGTTTATTCCCTGGAAATTGCACGAGTTATATTACATACTAGGGAGGAAATAAGGCTTCAGGTAAAAATTGAAGCTGATTATTGGCTGCCCTTGGATTTGAGGAACTATTCTGTATTACCTAGCTAGGGGTAATGCAGTCACAGTGATGCAATATTTTAACGAGTATCCCTGGGTTGTCAGTAGCATCAGCAGGAAGAGAAAAATATTCACCAATTATTATTGACTCCAAAGCTGAACAGAGGTCATAGCATAAAGAAAATGAATACCTTTTAAGGGTGGAAATAGCACGAATAAAAATCTGCTATAGACTCTACAGAGAGAAATGCAACAATGAATTTGTGGCCTCCAGAATTTTAAGATGATAAATTTAACCTACTAATGATATGATAATTTGCACCATAATAGGAATATTAGAAAAATAATTTAGAAATAGGAAATAGTCATCCATAAGTTATTTTAGAGGATATTTTTATGCCAAAGTTAACAGTGACCCAAGCATATTTAGCTGTGTTGATTTTGAGGTGATGTAAATTTTTTTCTCAGCTAGGACAATGTGAACCAATCTCTAAAGTAAAACAATTGCACATTATCAGAAGTGAGGGCTAGGTAAAAGTTCCTAAATTTATCCATGATAGCAAATCAAAATTTTAAAGTTTTGCTGAGTTAAAAACATTACTAGGTGGATAAAAAGACAAGCTAAAAAAATAGGAGAAAGTATTTACAAACAACTTGTTAAAAAAATATCTTTACTGGATTATGGGGGTTCCAGGTTCTTGGTGTCCTGAGCAAAGGGGTGGGCGGGGTACATGGAAAAGGCAGGCAGGGTTTATATTTACCTAAGGTAAATTAAAATTAAAAAAAAGAAGTATGCTGTGCTGTGTGAGTGTGGCCCACTGAGAGAACCTCAAAATGATCATGAAGTTAAAGGCAGGAGGCTTTTTTGTCTCTCATTTTTCTCCTTGACATAAGACCCAGACTGTCCTGTCAGAAATTTACTTGATTTCATGATGGAAGAGTCCAAGACAGCACTTTCTGATTGGTCCCAGGTGCAGGGCTGGATTCTGGATTCTGGGCATCTGTTCTGGGGCTCTGTGACTGACAAGTCATACCCCTTGTCCAGTCAGCTTGCTGTACCCTAATCTTCTGCCACAAACTAATGTTTTAAATACATAAAGAAATAAAAAACTGAATAGAAAAAATTCCAGTATAGAAAAAAATCCATTGAGTATATGTTATGGTTGAATAGTATACAACAGTATATGAGGATAATAAAATCCATAAATTACTGTTGTACCACCACAGTTGAAATCTAAGTAAGGGTATGTATTATTACATAATTATTCATTAACCCTATATTTACTATGAAAATATGCTACTACTATTAATATGCTACTACTTTTGCTTTTCTTTAAAATATTTTGGTTCTTTTTAACATAATTTTTAATATTTGCTAAGTGGTCTAAATATCTTAAGAGATATTGATCAAAGTTTCCTAAAAATTTGTCTTCATATTAAAAAAAATTAGTCTTCTATGTTCCTACAGAGATAAAGTAATATTTTCTATTTTTATGAAAGTAACTACATTGTATTGTTCAGGTTTCCTTTTTTCTAAATCAGTAGAAGTATAGACTTTGTTTCTCTTAAGAACAGTATTTTTCCATTTATTTTTCTAATATTTTTATTAAGAACAAACTTCTGAATTAAAATGAATCAAGTAAATAGGAAAGAAGTGTCAAAAGCCAAAAAATACCTCCCCATAGCTATGTGAGTTCTAACCCCCAGAATCTGTGAAGATATTACTTTATGTTAAAAGGAACTTTGCAAATGTGATTAAATAAAGAACTTTAGGGAAATTATCTGGGATTCTTCATAAGGACCCAAGGTGATCACATGCCTCACAAGAGGAAGGCAGAGGAAATTTATTTACAGAAGAATGTTAGAATAATGGAACACAAAAAACACTTAAACTGCTATTTCAGCTTTGTACATGAAGGATGTACAAAGGATGCCATGAGCACAGTAATACAAGTGACTTCTAAAAGTTGGAAACCAAGGAAACAGGTTTCCCCTTGAGATTCCAGAGGGAGTTATCTCTGCAAGAATGGTAAACAACCAAATAAGCTGATTTTGACCTTCAGTCTTTATAACTATAATGTAACACATTATTAAAAATTAACTTTATTGGTACATTCTTGATATACATAAGGTCACATGAATCATAAGGAATTTGTTCCTTATATAATATATATTGTTCACTTTTTTTCTATTTGCATTAAGTATATCATAGTGTTTTAGCAGCAAAAGGAAACTATAAGAAAGAATTCTTTACAGATAACTAACAGAAGATTTTGATTTAAAGTAGTCTGGGAGAAAGTACATAAAGTTTAATTATTATGCTAATCATCAATAATATAAATCACTTCAAATGTATGTTTACATTGCTTTAGTAAATATAATTCGTTAACATTATGATTTTGAGATAACTTTTTAAGATTGTTCTTCAAATTATATAATTCTGAAAGAATTTTATTTTTTGAATGTATGCATTTAATATAATTTGAGCACAAAATTTGAATAAAATTAGATTGTTTTTTATTCTTTACTGCATATGTAACTTGAAATACCACAACTATTTGAGTAGTTTTTTCATACAATTGTTGTCAATATTCATTTCCCAAGTATAAAGATAACTATATTTTGATCATTTTTCTATTTATATTGAGTTGAAATCCATGCAATTAATTGTTTATTCTTTCACTTGACCAACTGAAATAATTGCATTTTAATAATTATATACAAAAACACAAAGTTAAATGAAATTTCAACATAAATAACAGTTCACACATATGTGGAGTTACCATATAACTCATTTTTAAGATGTTGAAGCATTTCTTTACTGCTTTATAAACAAAATATAAGAAAAAAAATTATAATGAGAATTTCTTAATACATAGTTGATTTCAGTTTTTAAATATTGCTTTACTGCTTAGGGATATTGTATATGATAATTTGAATAGAAATTTATAGTATTCCAACTGCTTGTATTATCTTTTAAATATAATCAAATTTCAACAAATTTATGAAACTATATTGTACTGTTTCTGCAGGATTTATTCACTTTCATAGTTATCATACAATAAATAACTGTATTTTAGAAGTACTTTTTAAGTATGCATATCATAAATACAATTAATTTAAGTGAACTTTTACTAAAATCCAGAAGACCACCCAAAAATCAAATATAAAACATTTTCTGGGATCACCAAAACCTCATTGGTGTTCTTTTTCAGTCTATAATCTCGTCAAAATCACCATTATTCTGATTTCTAATACCATGATTTGCCTTTTCCTTTAAAAAGGGGATTTTGTAGTATATATTATTGTAGGCCTGACTCATTTCATGTAATTTTATATTGGTGAACTAACTCATGCTGTTGGTTACAGCAGAAGTTCATTTTTATTCTTTCATTGATTAGATTGTATGAACATAGCATTAGAAAGTTAGTGAACCTAATCTTAATTGATACATTTTATTCTAGTTTCAAACTGTTGCAAATAATATTGCTCTGAGCATGTTTTGAAAAATCTTCCACTTTCTATTGGTTATTTTAGTAAGTACAGAAGAGTGTGCTACTTTGGATAGAATATTCTTATGATCCCTTTTCAATGCCAATTAGTTTTTTTCTCTTTTTTTTATTAGGAAATGTCTTTAGCACATTCATTGTGGATAGCTGAGTCATACGTGTGACACAATTTAATTCTTTGTCATCTATCTACTCATCTCATATCTCTTTGTCCCTTCCATTTACAGAAGATCTGCTTCACTGCTTCCTGTTGTCTATTTTTAATTTTGTTCTTTAATTCAGTTAGTGATTTCTCACATAAGAAAAATCATATGCATTTAAATTCATGGGTCTATTTTGCTTCATTTAACATTATCAAATCAAGATATAACCATTTTCTTACAAGTGAGCCAAATTTATCTTCTCTATAGCAGAGCAATGCTGTACTATGTATAAATAGCACATTTTCTTTAGCTATTCAAATGTCAGTGGACATATAGGCCATTCTGAGATATAGTTGTGGTGACTGAAGCTGCCATTAATATGGATATTCAAGTATCACTATAATGTGATGTGTTTAAACTCTCTAGGAAACTTACCAAAAAGGAGAATAGCTGGGTAGAATGGTATTTTTCTTTTTAGTTTTTGTGGAACTTCCATACTGATTTTCATAGTAGGTGCTTTAGTTTATATTTCTGCCAATTATTTAACAGTGTTCCATTCCACCCACACACAAAGCCTCACTAGCATTTGCTATCATTTAATTTCTTGATGTTAACCATTCTCTCTGAAGTAAGATACAATCTCAGTGTTATTTTAATTTACATTTCTCTAGTTGTCCATGATGGTGAATTTTTTTTCATGTATTTATTGGTTATTCATATTCTTCTGAGAAGTATCTATTCAATTCAGTCACTCATTTTGTGATTGGGTCTTTTACTCTAAGGGAGTCTAATTTTTGTGTGTGTGTGTTCTTTATGTAGTCTAGATATTAATCTGTCTCTGGTTATCTGGCAAATTTTTTCCATATTCTATAGGTTGTATCTTCACCTCATTGTTTTTGCTATGCAAAAGGCTTTTAATTTGATAAATCTTATTTCTTTGATTTTTTTTGTCTGTCTAGAGTTCTGTTCAGAAAGACCATGCCTGCATCTATGATTTTAAGAGTTTAATTTACATTTCCCTAGTGGTCTTTTATTTTCCAGCAGATTAAGTGTCTCTACTTTGACATGTAGAGTTTTTAAATCCATTTTCTTTTTATTTCATGGAGAGATATGAGTGTAGCTTCCATTTTCAGCTAGTGGATAACCAGTTTTTTCAGCATGACTTCCATGTGCTTTTGGCCTCATGGTCAAAGATTAGGTGGCTAAATACTGTCTGGGGTTGTTTCTGCGACCTCTATTCTGTTCCATTGTTCTACACGGCTGTTTTGTGACAGTACCATGCTATTTTTATTACTGTCACTTTGCAATATAGCTTAAAATCTGGGATTGCATTGTCTCCTGCTTTGCTCTTCTTACCAAAGTCTGCTTTTACTATCCTGGGTCTCCTCTGGATCCATGTAAATTTTCAATTTGCTTTCTATAGTTCTGTGTGAATGTTGTTCATGCTTACACTAGGATTGCTTTCAGCCTAAGTTAGTTTTGGGAGTGTGTAGTTTGACAGCTCTGATGCAGCCTTTCCAGGAACGTGGGAGGGTGTGTGGCTTTGGCATCTTGGCAATGCTTCTCTTGTAGAGTGATTTGGAAAAGTCATTTCTGTTTTAATTTTTTTTGGAAAAACTGAGACCAACTTTTGTGATTTCTTTCTTTAAGTCTGGAAGAGGACTTTCAACCCACGAAAATGCTTGAGAAATTGTCTTCCCATCAAAACAGCAGATTAAACCTTTCCTCACAAAAATGGAACCCTTCTGCACTGTTGGTGGGAGTGTAGACTGATGCAACCTGTGGAGGTCAGTCTGGAGATTCCTCAAAAAGCTGGAATTGGAACTCCCATTTGACCCAGCTATTCCATTCCTAGGCATATCCCCAGAAGAACTTAAAACATCTTACCACAGTGATATATGTGCACCCATGTTTATAGTGGCACAATATGTAATAGCCAAACAATTTGGAAACAACCTAAGTGCCCATCAACTGAGGAATTAATAAAAAGTTGTGGTACTTTTATACAATGGAGTACTATTCAGCTATAAAGAATGATCACACTGAGATATTTATAAATAAATGGATGCAACTTGAGACCATACTCATAAACAAAATGAATCAAACTCGCATGTTTAAATACTGTATAGCCTCCCTAGTGTAAGAAATGGTAAGAATATATAAGATTTTTATGGTAATCATGATTCACCATTATATTGCTCTGAAGCCTTATAATGGTTTCATTCATTAGTTGGAATGGTTTTATTCTGTTTTGTTTGATTTTATTATGTGTGATGGTATGAACAGCTATTTTGAAGAAAACAAGACATTATGGCAGCCATTGCTGATTTAATAATATCTTGCTTTGAAGCCCTACCATGCTTTTGTTCTTCTATTGCCATTGGTTCTATCATGTTGTGTCTTATTGGATTTTAATATGTGTGATAGTATAAACAAATGCTTATGGAAATGAGATATAGTAGCCATTGTTCATTTTCTGTTATTTGGTTCAGAATGTTCTGTAATACTTTCATTCTCTTGAATGGTTTTATATTATTTTGTTATGTTTGATATTTTTGTGTGTAAAGCTATGCTCAACTATTTCAAAGAAAGAGACCTTATCTTAGTTATGTTAATATCCATTAATACTGTTAATATGTTGTGAAGTGCTGTGTTGCTTACATCGTTCTGTTCTGATCTGCTTTGTTCTGTCTTCTGTTTTATTCTCTTTAAAATAAAATTTTTAAAAAATCTTTCCTCACACACCAATGAAACTTCAAAAATCTAAGGAAGACAAACGTGAGGTCATGGAGCCTAGTTTTAGTGAAAAACTCAGTTTTCAGTGTGTCTCAGATCTATAACTTCTCACCACATGGATGAAAGTAGTATTTTATTCATTCTTTCTTTCAGTCATGTGCTTCTGAGAGATGATATCAACCTTATGACATGCACACATTGCTCCATTTCTTATGGTTTAAACACTTTTGTTTAGACAACATTGTGTGAAAACTCATGATGATGAATCTTGAAAGCAACAAATTTCACTATTACATATTTCAAGATGAATGTAACGTCACACCAGGAGACAGCATCACTACAGATCTTAAAAGAATAAAATGGCACATTTCAAATAAATTTAGTGAAATAAATATTGCATCTTTTCAAACTCCATGAAATACTTGAATACAACTTATCAAGACCCACAGAAAAATAAAATAAAAGGCAATAAATTTCTGGGGTTCCAGAAAGATGACTGATTGCTGGTGTCTGATACACTTTCTTTCTATTATTTAAAAAAATATTCTATATTTTGTTGTTACACGATGTTTGGGAGAAGATTCTAGATGAGTGTTAACAAATTGGAATATTATCCAAGGAGACTGACTAGATAAACTTGCAGTGCCTTAGGTGGAACAGGTCACAGTGGACGTCTGCTAGTTGGAAAGCCAGAGAACCACGGCTGCTGAAAGCCTGAGAGCTATAAAACAAGACCACAGGTGTGTGGTAAAACATACTAAAGGCCTGAGAGCTCCTTGGAGAGTCATTAGTATGAATCTGCATTGAGAAACAAAGAAACTAGAGTCTAAAACCCAGAGCCAATAGCAGTAGTAAAAAATGCACCTGCTTAACCTGAAGGAAAATTTAAATGCAGGCTGAACTCTTCCTTTTTTCACTTTTATTCCAACTGGGTTATAAGCCTATTTGACCCACAAACAGGGGTTTCCTGCCAGTCACCCTCCAATGTATGCCTTAGCCTTGTAAGGACAGACAAAAAATAAAAGTAACAATAAAAAGTTTGGGTCCCCTTTTGATATAATGCAAAGATGCTAATTTTTTTTTCCTGAGAGGATTTTGCTTGGAAAAAAAATATAAATAATTTCTCTTCTCTTGTAAATTTAAATAGATATTTTGGAAAAATAAGCTTTTCTGTCAGCTGTAAGAGCTATGAATATTCTTATCAAAAACCTGGGGCCATATCATTTCTGTGAAATTTCACCATCCAGGGGAGCTACATCCTTATCTTGCAGTCTGTGTGAGGGGTTAAATCCTAACTTCAGTGGGAGACTTTCTCCACACTGCAAAACTGTCTCCTGTCATAACGGCCACGTGGAAAGTTTGTTTTCCCTCTGGCTAAAGTCACTTCACTAACCAGGAGTCACCTAAATTGCCAAGCAAAGTTAGGATGATCTGTATGTGAAAAATGGTACTGTCAAGTCTTCTTACCTGAGGAATATTATTATTTATCTTGACATCATGTATCTGACAGATTTTTATCTGCTTGGCCCTATTAAAGGGTGGGATTTCTTTCTGTCTTTGCACGTCTTAGCAGATTGCTCAGATACACATCACATTCACATGTCATATTTATGTAGTAATAAACATGTTTACTTTCTCTACTCTGTTTTTGGAGAGGATTTTGGAGTTTACAGAAGATTTTAGTTGCATTTCCGCAACAATCCTTAAATGGCTATCTTCCCTCTCTGTCTTCCCATCGCTACTCTGTCTATTTTTGTTTATATTTCCTTCTTTATTATAAGAATGTAAGTTATATTTGAATAAGAAGCAAATGATCTCATATTAATTTGATTTTTGCTACCTATTTCCAAATGAGGCTATCTTTGTAGATACCAGGGCCTAAGAATTCAGTATTTTGAGGGGCTATCGACACAACTCAATCCATGATACGCAGACCTGTGGAGTGACGTTATTGCATGGTGCTGCAGTGTTGGATAGAACTTGTTGCCTTTTTGATTCCAAAGAAAAGGTTTTCATTTTACAGAAAGCAAGAGTGCATCCATCAGACAAATGGATGGACTGGTCTGGGTTTCATTTTTGTTTTTCCAAGATCAATTCTCCGCATGTCTCTTTATCTTTGACATTTGAGTTTTGTATTACAGCATTATCTGTAAACTGCATGTCCTTTGCTTTGTAGTTCCTTTCAAGTAGAAGCAAGTGGTGGCAAGATTTACAATGATAAGAAAATAAGTTAAAATTATCGATTACCTTTCTTCCTACATTCTAGGGCTTCAGATTTTACAAATGTTTACAAACAAGCCAGAGGTGTAGTTGTCCAGGTATAATTCCTGCTTGATTTGACAGTTTCCTCTGCATACCTCTTCAGTTCCAAGAGCATTAATATTTTCCACTGCTACTTGATTAAGGATTTTTTTTATTTTAAAAAGAAAAACAGAAAAAAAAGGATAGAAATGATACAGAATTTTAAAAAGAAAAAATGCAGGGAATTAACACTAGTTAATATATTGCATATTGTTATCTCAGAACTAGTCGTTCAGGTTACAAAATCTAGACACAAAAACAGTCAATCAAACAATTATAGAGCAAACTGTTCTTCTTGATGAACTTAGAGAGATTATTAGTACAGTTATCTACCTAGCATACATACATACATGCATTTATATATGTTTACCAAAATACACATACTCTTTCCTTTTATTCTTTTTTTCCTTTTACCATCCCAGTAGTTCTGCCTTTTTGAGCACTTTCTTTCCCTTTAATTGTTACAATATATATTGTATGTTTTGGGTCTTGTTACTCTTTCAAATTTTTATTTATTTTTTATGTTTAGGGAAACTATATGATGTTTATATATGTGAGTTTGATTTATTTCATTAATAAGTATGGTCTCTAGTGGCTTCCATTTACCTATAATAGCCTCAAGATTATTCTTTTTTATATCTGGGTAATATTCCATTGTCTAAAATACTACATCTTTTTAACCATTCTGTGCACCATGGACATTTTAGTTTTTTCCAAGATTTAGCTATTACAAATTGTGCTTCTATAAACATGTGCACACACATATTGCTGTGGCATAACATTTTCAATTTTTTCTGGGAAAATACCCAGTAAGGAAATAGCTGGATAAAATGGGACTTCTAATTTTAGTTTTTTGAGGAATTTCCACACTGATTTCCACAGTGGTTGCTCCAGTCTATACTCCCACCAGCACTGGTGTTCCTTTTCCCCACAACCCTGCCAATGTTTGGTATCAGCTGATTTCTTGATGGCAGCCACTCTTTCTGGAGTGAGATGGAATCGCACTGTTCTAATTTGCATTTCTCCAATGATCAGTGATGTTAAGCATGTCTTCATATATTTATTTGCCATTTGTATTTCTTCATCTGAGAAATGTGTGTTCATTTCAGATGCCCATTTGAATTTGGGGGGTTTTGTGTTTTTCATTTCTTTTTTAATATTAACATTTAATTTAATATTAATTTTTTTAATATTAAAAAGAATAAAACAAAAGAGGACAGATCTAAGTAGATCAGAACAGAACAATGTAAGTAACACAATATTTGACAACAAGACAATTGGATATTAACAGTAGCTATCATAATGTCTCTTTCTTTGAAATAGTTGAGCTTAGCTTTACACACAATAATGTCAAACATAACAAAACAGAATAAAACCATTCAAAAGAATGAAAGTACTGCAAGTCATTCTGAACCAAATAACCAAAGATGAACAATGGCTACTACATTATCTCATTTTCCATAAAAAATTTGTTTATACTAGCATACATATTAAAATCCAATAAGACACAATGTGCTAGAACTAATGGTAATAGAAAAACAAGAGCTTGGTAGGACTTTACAGCCATATTGTCTTTTCTTCAAAGTAACTATTCATACCATCACATATATTAAGATCAAACAAAGCAGAATAAAACCATTCCAACCAGTGAATGAAAACATAAGATGTCAAAGCAGTAAAATGGTGAACCGTGATTACTATAAAATCTTCTGTACTCTTACTATTTCTTACACTAGGGAGACTATATGGTATTAATACATGAGAGTTTTATTTATTTCACTTATGAGTAAGGATTCAAGTTGCACCCATTTATTTCTAAATATCTCAATGTGATCATTCTTTATAGCTGAGTAGTACTCCATTGTATAAAAGTACCACAATTTTTTTATCCATTCCTCAGTTGATGGGCACTTAGGTTGTTTCCAAGATCTGGCTATTACAAATTGTGCTGCTATAAACATGGGT